>APFE030058079.1:143428-172325 GCA_000404065.3 Pinus taeda
TCAGTGGGAAGAATCAGGGCCAATTTACATACAAGAAGGAAATGATAGCCATCTTACATGCAGTCGACACCTGGCGACCTTATTTATTGGGGCGACATTTCCAAATCCGCACAGATCATCACAGTCTTAAATATTTTTTGGAGCAACGCCTATCCTCCCCACAACAAAATAAATGGCTAGCCAAAATGCTGGGATATGATTATGAGACATTTACAAGAAAGGGAAAGACAATAGTGTAGCAGATGCATTATCTCGCCCATTTGAGGAGGAAAGTACCCTGCTAGCTATTTCCTTCCCCATTCCAGAATGGATTGAAGAAGCTCGTAGAGAATGGTTTTCACACCCAGGGCTCTCCCAACTCATTTCTCAATTGCAGGCAGATCCAAATTCCACCAAGGGCTACTCATGGCAGGATGATATTCTTCGCTACAAGGACAGAGTCGTAATATCACCAACATCCACCATCAAAAGTTGCATTTTGGCAAAATTGCACTCATCTCCCATTGCAGGACATTCGAGTTTTCAGAAGACGTATGCTCACACCAGAAGATCATTTTTTTGGACAGGCATGAAAAATGACATCCTTACTTTCGTAGCAGAATGCGATGTCTGTCAACGCCACAAAGGGGAAACCGTCAACACACCAGGCACATTACAACCATTGCCCATTCCGGCATCAATTTGGATGGAGATTTCTATGGATTTCATTACAAGTCTTCCAAAGTCAGGGAACAAGTCAGTCATCATGGTGGTTGTGGACCAATTGTCGAAGTATGCTCATTTATGCGCTCTACCCCACCCGTTTACACCAACTTTGGTTGCTCAATCTTTCATGGATCAGATCTTTCAAATTGCATGGCATGCCCACCTTCTATTGTGTCCATGACCGCGACCTTGATCTTCACCAGTAATTTTTGGCAGGAACTCTTCAGAATTACAAGGCACTCAACTAAAACTCAGTACTTCCTATCATCCACAAACAGATGGTCAAACCGAAGCCGTCAACAAATGTCTAGAAACCTACCTTAGTTGTTTTACTTCAGAAAAACAACACCTTTGGGTACAGTGGCTTCCTCTGGCAGAATGGTGGTATAACACCAACTATCATGCCACCACCAAAATGACCCCCTATGAAGCAGTATATGGTCAACTCTTGCCTTCACCTACTTCATATCTCAAGGGATGCTCAATAGTCCAAGCAGTGGATCAACTCCTACAACATCGCGCAACTATGCTCGCCCATCTTAGAGAAAATCTTCATCAAGCTCAGAACCGCATGAAGCAACAGGTAGACTAGCATCGCTCAGAGTGCCACTTTCAAGAAGGGGATTGGGTCTTTTTATGGCTCCAACCATACAAGCAAACATCACTCAAAGACAAGGGATGTCAGAAACTCTCTCCCAAATTCTACAGACCCTATCAAGTACTTCAACGCATTGGAGAAGTGGCCTACAAGTTGGCCTTGCCACCTACTGCAAAAATCCATCCAGTTTTTCATGTCTCATGCCTCAAGAAAGTGATTGGGAACAATTGCAGAATTCAGACTAGTCTCCTGGAATTGGACGAAGAAGGATCCATCTGGCTTCAACCGGAACAGGTCCTCGACACACGAGTCAAGCAACTGCGCGGCCGCATGATTAAGGAAGTCATCGTCAAATGGAAAGACACCTCTCCAGAAGATGCAACTTGGGAGCCAGCCACTATTCTGCAGCGGTTTCCGCAGCTTCAGCCTTGAGGACAAGGCTAGTCTTAAGGGGGTGGGCATGTTAGGGTCCCACCCTAACCTCCTTATCTATGTAATGGGACCACATCATAGTCAAGAGTCAATAAAGCCCATATTAATAATTGTAAGTGGTTAATCCGCAATTAATAACGGAACCACAGTTAGTTGCAAATGGGTCGTAGTATTAGACAGATGGTATTAGTAATACATGGTATTGGCCCGTGGTATTTCACGTAGGAGTCATATATAAAGGATAGAAACTCCCTGCGAGGAGCATCGTCTCTTATTTTGTAATCCGAGCTCTGCTCTATTGGAGGTTGCCCCCTCGAAGAGGCAAGTGAACATTACTCTCTAAATAATAAATTCATTGTTATTCTATGTTCTGGGTATCTTTTCTTCGCATATTCTGTATTCTGGGTCTCTTTTCTTCGCATATTCTATATTTGGGTATCATTTGCAGGTTAAGAGCATAACAAAATCGAATCACTGTGTGTATTTTAAATTAATCACTGACCGTGATATTTATCTGGTCTTGTATGTGGATGATATGTTGTTGACTGGAAATGAAAAACAAATTATCGAGGATTTGAAGACCTAATTGTCCTCCAAATTCAACATGAAGGATCTTGGTGCTGCAACCTATATTTTGGGCATGGAAGTTAAATGATATGGGGAAAAGAGGAAGCTTTGGTTAAATGAGAGGAAGTATGCAGCGACAATACTGCAAAGGTTTAATATGTAGGATAGTAAACCGGTGAAGGTTCCTATTCCTGTAGGTGTAAAATTATCTATTGAATAATGTCCAAATACATAAGAAGTGGAAGATGACATGTCCCATGTTCCATACGCAAGTGCAGTCAGTAGCCTTATGCATGAAATGGCCTGTGCTGGACCATAGATTTCACATGCAGTGGTAATATTGAGTAGTTTTATGTCAAAACTAGGGAAGGAACATTGGACACTAGTGAAGCGGGTGTTTAGGTATTTGTGTGGCACTAGTGATTATGGTCTATGCTACATAGGAAGACTAGGATTGGATAGAGTTTTGGACATTCATGGCTTTGTTGATGAAGATTGGGCTGGAGATATGGATGAGAGAAGATTTGCAAGTGGGTATGTGTTTAACCTATTTTGAGGTGCAGTCAGTTGGATGAGCAAGAGACAGTTTGTAATGGCACTTTCAACTATAAAGGAAGAATACATGGCAGGCACTCATGCAAGCAAGGAATAATTTTCAATATAGATAATGTGTTCAAGTATGGGGTTAGTACAACGAGCTATAAGGATATAGTATGACAGCCAAAGTGCAATTTTCTTGGCAAAGAACCCTACTTATCATTCAAAGATAAAGTACATTTATGTTCAGTATCACTTTGTGAGGGATATGGTTGAGGAAAAAAAGGTGTTGCTGATAAAGGTGGACACTTTGAATAATGTTGCAGATGCATTGATGAAGTCTAGGAGCACTGAGAAGTTTTCCTGGAGTAGAGAAAAAATGGGTCTTGCAAGGCTGGACCAATGGCTAAGCTCTCGTGTGACCCCTTGTGTGGAAAACAAAACAATAAGTGGAAGAATGTTGGGTGTGTGTTATTCACTTTCCATGACTATTCACATGCGTTAGCGGGTCACGAGGGGGCTATAGAAGCCCTTGTTCATTGCACCGGGCGCAACAGGGGGTCACAAGGGGGGAACATCCCCCCCTGTTGGGGGGGTTGTAGGAGGGTGGTAGCCCTCCTGTATGAGGTCCAGGGAAGTACCCCATGAGAAATGTTTTGGACCTTACATTAGGTGGGTATACCTACCTATGTTTTTGTGTGTGGGTTTTGCACATGGGTTAGGGCATGGTGGTTTTCGTCCCATGGTATTTTATAGATCCAATCAAGGGAACTATGATTATGTTATAATCTAGGGTTAATGGATTGGGGTTTATGAATGTTTCAGAATGTATATATATGTATTGTAACATTGAAAAGAAAATAATGAAAAAATCAGTCTGGTAGTCCTAGTTTTGGGATCCAAGGTAAATTCTTAGTGTATTTGTTTTATGTTTCTCACCCTTTTATATATTCTATTTTTTAAGAATTCATTTGTAGGTAATTTTTGTACAGGGTTAAAACCTACATATAATTAGTGACAAGGATAACTTACTTTTGTAAAATAGAATTGATT
This sequence comes from Pinus taeda, assembly GCA_000404065.3. Taxonomy (NCBI): domain Eukaryota; kingdom Viridiplantae; phylum Streptophyta; class Pinopsida; order Pinales; family Pinaceae; genus Pinus; species Pinus taeda. Next base: position 147,321 of record APFE030058079.1, read on the forward strand.
GAAGAAAGTAAAGGCTATGCTTCTTTGCAAGGAAAGGAAGCCAAATTCTAGTTGTAGGAAAATAAAATGTTGGAGTAATGAATACTACAATTCTATTCTTGTAAAAAATTTAATATAGTTCTATAGTGAAAAATACAAAGTAGTAACATAGAAATATATAGTGTTGTAAACAATAATGTGATCTTGCAGAGATGATTGTCCTCTTTTTAATCTGACCTTTTTAGTAGATTGAATGAAAAAATGGTTTATCAATGTGTTCTTGAAATTAAAGATTCAAAACCATGAGAAACAATACTAAATAGAAGCTATTGGGTCTATTTGTGTAGGAAAATATGTAATTCAACGCAAGATCCAATCAAATGAGAACTATTTCCTCAAAACGAGAACTCCTAAAAAAAACCCCAAAAAAGAAAAGTGTTGATGTTGCATCATTTTTTTAAAATTAATTAATCTATTTGTTTTTTCGGTTTAGGGTAAATTTTCAATATTTTTTAAAATTTACCCTAAAGAACCATTTTTTTCTTTCAAAAAAGATGAAAAACACCCTGAAAATGAAAGGTGTTGATGCTATAACAAAAAAAAATATCAGGGTACATTTTCAACATGTTTTCATAATGATGTTGAAGATAGAATATCATGACTCCTAAAAACCTTAAAATAACAAAAATTTTCAAGCATGACGTTAAAAATAAAATATCATGTCCTTGAAAAGCTTTAAATTTCCAACAATTTTCATCCATGCTATTAAAGATAAAATATCATGACTCTATAAAAAAACCTTAAATTTTAACTACTTTCAACCATAGCATTAAATGTAAAATATCAGAACTCAGAAAAACCATAAAATTTTGAAAAATTTTCACCAATGGAATTAAAAACTTTAATTTTTCAACATATTTCAACAATGGCATTATGGAGTCATTATTCCAAGAGTAATTTTTATTTGAAAGGATAAAAGTATATCTCTTTTCAAATCTTAACCTAAGAAAACTTATCCCATTGCAATAAAAACTTAAAAGTCAACCATCAAAATGAAGTATCCCCTTTTAATGGGGCATTAAAATTACGACATTATTTTTTAACTATGGTATATCCAATGATAATAATAAACAATATCATGGCAATACAATTGTATAATTTAAATATTCAACATTAATTTCTAATATTTCTTTTACTTTTAATCAAAATATCACTACTAGTAGATTGAATGAAACATAAATTATTTCTCTAAGTTATTGTTACATTGTGGATATTCTAAACAAATGAATTCTTCATAATTAAAACATATAATCCAACAAATATAGAAATGACTCATAACTTCACGTAAGATCATATGGAAGTTAAAAAATTGATTTCAAGTTACCATGCAAACATCATTTACATAAATTGTCTTAGAAAATTATTCAAAATCACTCATAGGTTTTGGCACACTACCATAATCTACAACATCTTCAGATGAATGACTGGATGCAGATGAAGGTGACCCATATTGTTATCTTTCATCAACTACTGCCACATATGAGTCAACTTGCATGCCCACCATTTTAGGATTCAAAATTATTCTATGTCTACAACTGGATTCAATAGACTCCCATCTTAACATTGCTTCTTCTAGTAGAAACATCTTCATAATATCTATGGTCATGAAGCAAAGAGTTCTTCTCTTTGTTAAATTGAATTCATAAACAAGTAAGTCAACATCCTCGAATTTTAAGAGGTCTATGCAGTGACAATTTATATTTGTACCTTTTCGTTTTTCTCTTTCCACCAATTAGTTTATAAACTCCTATCGCTAGCTTGTACACACCATTGAATGGGTATGTATTTCTGTAATATCAATGTACTTTAACAGTTGTAACATATTCTTTTTATTTAATGACCTTTACAACCTTAGCATCCCATAATAGATAGCCATGTGGATCTCCATCTTCTAACACTACAATCATGCAACCCTCCTTAACATCCTACACATAACCCCTATAATGGTCTTCCATGGCTTCACATTGTGCACATGATTTTATAGAACCAATATACATTTCTCTTTCCTCCACCTCTGAAGAATGAATAATGCCTTGAGATTGTTTCTATTCAACAATGTTTCTTTCGTCAAGTTCATTTGGCATATGTTGTGGCTAAATAAATGAAATCTTAAAAATTATATCTTCATTTCTTGATATTGAAATGATATCACTTTGATTATTGAATACTCTCACCAAACTGAATCAACAACATCAAAGTACTCATGTGTATCTCGAATATATTTGTTAATTTCTTCCAAGCATTCAAAATAATTATATCTCTTATTTATTCATGCATTATGGGTTTCATCAACTGATTTCAATAATAATATATTTGATGCAAACATTGGGTGATCTAGAATGAACTTAAAAAATGCTAAACTTGATGATGGTCCCCATTCTACAATCGTTGAATACTCCTTGCCCTATATAATGTTTTCCCATCAATTTTTGTTAATACAAAATTGATGTTGGAAGATAATGTCATTATGTTATTCAATGCATTCCTCTCCACCATGCGATCTTAGAATAAACCTTCGCATGTCTATTTTCTTCGAAGAAGTGAAAAAATAGGCTCTAAAATGTATGATTTCTTAATACATTCAATTAATGATGGCAGGCTCCCAAACCTTATTCCTCCTCAATGTTACTAAAAAATAACTAAAAATATGATCAATGTGGTCATGAGTGTGCCAAAAAACAAGGAAACCAACCTATACCTTTTGAAAAATTCCCAATTCAACCAGCATGTTTAGATATCCAAAAAAAATTGAATTTTCTTTTCACGAATAGTGTTGTCTAATTGCAGATACAAAAATTCAGGAAGAATACCAAACCTTTGAGAAATCACATCATGAATTATGGTTACGGTTAGATTTTCATCATTATGAATATTTGGAGCTATTAAGTAAACCATTGGTGACATTGTCTCGTTAAATACCATACAACTGAACAAGTGAAATTGAATAAAATTTTCCTCCGGTAAATATTTTGGTTTGTAGACCAAATGTGGTAGAAGGATTTGCTTCTATTCCATACCATGAATTATCAAACCAAAATATTTATTTGGATTATCATAACACATCTTTCAATGCTTATACAACTTTATCCTTTCGTTTGTTTGCCAATTGCAATGCTCTTGAAGTGCAACTTTGATAATGGAATATGCGCATAACATAAAAGAAACCTATTAATAAATACATTTTCATAGTTGATAACTATTAAAATTTTAAAATCAACATTATGAATGCATACATCTTCCTGCCCCTTGACATTTATCCCTTTTTTATTTAAGAGAAGCACATGTATTGCAAACCCCATCCTTGTCTTTTTAGGAATATTGACCTTGTTGAATTATTTCCTCCATATATTTGTAAAATATGAATATGCAATAAAAATTCCCATCTCCTTTAACACCTTCTGCATATTCTTTGTACAACTTGTAGATTTCTCATCTTCAGAAATTATATGGAATATGTATTGTGCCTTTATTTGACATAAAATATCCAAGCTTTGAGAAGAAGTCTTGCATCCATGACATTGCAGTGTTTTCTAGTGGCCCGTCTCATTTATGATATACTTTTGAATAAAATGTGGGATATTTTTCCAACCTTTCTTGGATTCTTGACAGACAAATATTACCAATTGAATGAAACATTTTCAAAGTCTTTCTACAGAGCAATACATTCCCAATGATAATCATAACCTGCCAATGTAGATCGCATGCACCCCACTAAATATGAATTTTGCATGATTTTATTCATTGACACATATCTATTCCTTTTCTCCAATGCAAACTTGAAATCCATATGTTTCAAGAAATCCTTTTGACATCATTCACCTGAAATCATATCACTGATGGAACTTCTTCCCGTGAGACATTCTCTCCTAGCCCATCTATAACAAGAATATATTGGATTAATATGAAAAGGTTTACTCCTACTCCTAGCTATAATATTTTCTTGCAATGTCTCCATAATTTCATTATCCTCTCTATAAGCATTTTCATCATCATTAGGAGGAATATTAACCTCATTATGATCATTCTGAACATAGTTAGGAAATTAATCAACACCATTTCTTGGAAAATATTCATTACCGTCCTCACTTCAAGAAAATTCTTCACTACCATCATCTATACTTTTGAAATCCTCATTGGAATAAAACTCTTCACCATATTTATATTTTCTTTTGAAATCCTTTCTTGGATGAAATTCATCATCATCATTTGTGCCTTTGAAATTCTTGTTTGGAGGAAATCCTTCACCATCCTCATCTATGCTTTTGAAATCCTCACTTGGAGGAAATTCATCATCACCATGAGCTCCTTTCATACCTTGACTTAGATAAAATGCATTATCAATATATGTGCCTCTAAAATTCTTATTCAGAGGAAATTATCCATCCTTCACTTCGTCAATGGTGCTCTCATAATCCCTAGGATTAGGATTAAGTGGAAAATCTGACTCTCTATTTACTGGAAATTCTTCATCCTCCCCTTCATTAGTGGTTCTCTCATAATTCTTAGGATTATGACTAAATGGAAAATTTGACTCTCTATTTACTGGAAATTCTTCATCCTCCCCTTCATTAGTAGTGTTGTCATAATCCTTTGGATTAGGACTAAGTGGAAAATTTGACTTTCTATTTACTAGAAATTCTTCATCCTCCCCTTCACGAGTGGTGCTCTCATAATCCTTAGGATTAGGACTAAGTGGAAAGTTTGATTCTCTATTTACAAGAAATTCTTCATCCTCACCTTCATCTGTGGTGCTCTCATAATCCTTATGATTAGGACTTAGTGGAAAATTTGACTCCTTATTTAATGGGAAATCTTCATCCTCACCTTCATCAATGGTTCTCTCATAATCCTTAGGATTAGGATTAAGTGGAAAATTTGACTCTCTATTTACTGGAAATTCTTCATTGTCCCCTTCATTAGTTGTGCTCTCATAACACTTAGAATTGGGACTAAGTGGAAAATTTGACTCTCCATTTACAAGAAATTATTCATCCTTCCCTTTTTCAGTGATGCCATCATAATCCTTAGGATTACGGCTAATTGGAAAATTTGACTCTCTATTCATAGTAAAAGTATTCTTGTTATATTCATCAATATGAATTCAGTTGTTACATGAGGAATATGTTGATGTTGTACACAAAGAAACTTCACTATTAGAAGAATCCATGAATTTTCGCAAAAGATGTTAGATGATACAAATGCAACCTCTACCAATGACAATTTATAGCTTAGAGAATGAAAGTTTTCCTACAAAGTTTCCCCCCAAAAATTTTTGTCGAAAAACTTTCATCCAAAAATTTTGTTTTAATATTTCCCTCTAAAACTTATTTGAAAACATTCTATTAAAATTTTTTGTTGAAAATTTTGAGTCTACCTTCTTTTCAAAATTTCCATAGAAATTTTCCTTTAAGGCATTCCTTTGAAAATAAAATAAATCTTTTACTTAAATTAATTCACATTAACTAGGTAATTAAGTTAATTTTTGTAATTAATTTTTTTTTCCCACATTTAACAAATGTTAATCTACGCCTATAATATTACTATATATTATTTTTTCTTAAATTTGAATTTTAATCACACATTCAAGAAATGTTATAATGATCCCACAATCTTCGCTAAACTTTCATTGTTTCTATTCCTTATATCACATCAAGTTGTTTGGAGGATTCATTAAAAATCTTGGAGTGATATTTCAGCGAATATACATTTTGATCGAGAATACATTCAACTTTCACATTTCAGAGGTTAGTTTTCCTTTTATTTTGACCATTTAAAGTGGAATTTGGGGAAAATATGTACTTTTATTGTTTCTATGCTGAAAATTTATTTATTTTTAATGTTTTTTCTTTTTCTTGAAAGTTTTTTTTAATATCATATTCTAGGGGAAAAACCACATAAAAGTTTCATATTTTTTTGATTTATAGGGAAAAATTAAAAAAAAAAACTCATATTTGTAGAAATTTTAGAAGAAAAAGAAAAGAAAATCATATTTTTTACTTTTTTGAAATGGAAAAACCAGTGTTCATTTTTTTAACAACTCAACTTTTTAATATTTCTTTTATTCATCCTCAGGGGCAGTTCAATTTGTTAATTTGAAATATATGAAATTATTAAATTGTTTGAAAAAAATCGATAACACAATGCTCCCCTTTTGGGCCCCACAACCTTGGGCCCCTTGACAGACACGGGGGGCGCCTGCCAAGGGGTTGCAAGGACGTGAATGCAGCTCACTGGGATCCCATCTCCATGTGCACCCTTGGCAGGCTAGGGGTCGATTGCATGTTAGGCACCCGCAACATTCTGACCCCCAAAATCAGCTCCCCACTTGTGAGGCGGCAGTAAGGCCGCAGGTGCCTAGAATATGCATGGCCAGTAGGCCCCCACGGTCTTGTGATAGGTTGGGGGATGCAAGGCCGCGGGCGTACTCGCCACCCTGTGGCCCCCTACCAGGCTGGCAACCTATTCATGAGATTTTAAAATTAAATTTTAATTATTTTTTCATAATTTTTATTCTAAAATTTAAAAAATAAATTTTAGTTTTTTTTTTTAATAATTTTTTTTTTTTTTAATGTTTGGATGTGTTGTTATGTCTTTTTGTTTTTTTAATTAAGATATGTGTTTTTATTTTTTTTTTGAATATATGTTATTTAAAATTTTTATGCTTTATAATTCAAATCTATAATTTTTTTTATTTTAAATTTTTATTATTATTTATCCTATGATAATAAAATATAAACTATTATTTACTTTATTTTTTTAATAGGAAAATGGCATCGAAGAAGGAATTTGTGAATATTTCTGGAACAAGGACAAAAATTACAACATCTAAATCCACTGTTGGAGCATCTGTGAGTAGTGTTGAACAAAGCAAAACTGAGACACATGGTAAAAGTCAAGCAACTGGCCCCTCATTGAAGATTATTTTAGAATGGAAGATGACATGAGAAATAAATAACATGAAATTTACATGGCATGCTAAAGATAAAGAAATAAATTAAGACGTGTATATATATATGTGTGTGTGTGTGTGTGTGTGCGTGTGTGTGTGTGTGTGTGTGTGGCATGATTAACTATGGTGAAAATTATGAGGTGATGGGAAAAGTAAGAGGCATATGTTTGGTGTCGAATACATATCGTCTCTTAAAGATAAAGTATGACACATATGAAAATTCTACAAATATGTGAAGAAATCATAATCAACATTTGTAATAACATTGTAAGTTTGCTTATTTATATTTATGTGTTATGCATTATTGTAAGTATAAATATGTTTTTTATAATTTATTTATCATTCAAATATTATATTTTGTTTGATAGGATTTTTCTAAGAGTCTTTCAATTATATTGGAAAGAATTTATTATATAGATCCAAATATTATGAATGTGATCAATAGTTTCCAGATAGACACAAAAGAAGATAGCAGAAAGAAGAAAAAAATAATAGTTCATGAAACTACATGAGTACATACAGGGGATCAACAAATAATGGCTAAAATGCCTCAATCTAGTAAAGCTAGACATGTTACTTTTGAAAATGTGGAGGTTGAAGCTGAAGAATATGTTGTAATAAGTGATAGCAAGATTATAACTCCTGTTGGAAAGGAAAAAATCCATGAAAGGCAAAAAGAATTCCACGAATGTATGTCTTCCAGATGATGAGGAGGAGATTTCTCCTTTAGAAGAAAATATGTTAACTAATAGGAGGAAGAAATCAAAATTTTGCCATTCTGAAAACAAAACAAAATGTCATTCGAAATGAATTGAGGAAGAGAAACTTAATTGATGATGACCATACATTTCAGCTTAATGTTAGCCAACTCTATAAGCCAAATGAAGGATAATCTAAATATCAAATTAGAAAGCCACACCACCTACATGCTCATAACTTGAAAACATTACTTAGGTACAATCCATACACACATGTGGTTGATTATGTGGTTCTTGTTAATACAATTCAAGTTCGCAATAAAAAGGCATTTAATAGGTCAAAATATTTTGAATACAAATATTATAATTGTGGGAAACCATTCTGTAGAGACTCGAAGACAATTGGTGGAGAAATTACCATCACCTAAAAAATGATTACCTAGTCATTTCTAATTAGGTGGATCAAAATACACCATGTATAATTAATTTTAACGTATTAAAACCACTTTCACCATATGTGATGATTTAGTAAACCCTTTTTATTAAATTATTTTTGATTAAATAAAAAAATCCCCATGAGAATAATTGAATAAATTATTATTTATTTAATTTCTCTAGAAATCATTATTAAATCATTATTTGATAATTATTTCTTGACTAAATCAGTTAGGAAAAATTAAATAAATTACTATTTATTTCTTATTTCTTATTCTTATTTTTTGGAATAATTGTTAAACCATTATTTAATAATTATTTCAAATTCACACTTTTCTTAATCCTCACAAAACGACTAATAAATCATTTTATTTGTTAATTACTTCAACCATTTTCTAAATAAAGATATTTGACCATTTTGAATATATTTTCTCTCTCCAAAAAATATAATAAAATATTCCTAATAGTTAGATTTTGATTTGGTCAATAATATTTTATTATTTTCCAATTCCTAATTGAGCCCAATACTTTGTTCTAAATAAGAGGGTTTTCTATTCAGTCTTCACCATGATCATTATCATCGTAATCGTTGTCGTCTTCCTACATTTGTGCTCCCACTTGAGTTCTATTTTTCTTTTGGGTTTTTCTGCATTTTGAGAGAAAATAACAAGATCGTTGAGCCACAAGTACATCAATGGACCCATCCCACAGAGGGGGATTTATGGACCCATGGTGTAAATCTTCTTCACCATGTGTTTCAATAAAATACCTATTTTTTTAATGCTTCCATTGGGTTACTACATTTCTTTTTTCTACTAATATATGTTTTAAGGTTGCATCAAATATTTTCTTGTAGGGTTTTATCATGTTTTATTGTAGATATAAAGCATAGAAGGAACCACATTTTTTTGTTAGGGCTTGTCACCAGTGAATTAAGTGAAACATTTTTGGTACACTTTTCTAAAATCTTCATACTAATAGGAATATCCCAATAACTCGTTGTTTGAAACAATGAAATGTATCATTTCTGTTGGTTTAACAGATAAAAAATAAAAGTTATTTCCATGAGATCATAATATAGATAATGAGTATAGGATGTCTATGGCTTTCATCCAAAGGGTCAAATTTATTTATAGTGAATTGGAAGAAAAATGAGGCGGGGATAAGGAAAATATTATTGTAAGCTTTCAAAAATAATTTTGTATTGAAATATGCTATCAAATTGAGGAAAAAATCAATGAAAAAGGTGGCAAAGTAAGTTGAGATGTATTCAAAGGCGTTGATAACATTTTCCAATTGGAATTTAAACTGAGAGAAATATGGGATTTGATTAATGATATTTTCAACTTGTGGGAGAATATTGAGATAAAAAATCAGAAGGTTAAAAGGTCTAAACCCTTAATATGTACCAAAAGTAAGATAGACCTTGAAATCAAGAATCTTCGAGATGATATTACTATCACACATTGGAGAGCAATGCGAGGAGTAAAGGATGACAAACTTATCCAATCAATATTATGTAGTGTGAATTCAAATGAATTATCACGAGATGAAATGTGTGAGGAATTGCAAAAGTAAGTTTGTTGAATTATTTTTACTTATTTTTGGATTATAATTTTCTTTTAAATAGAGCATATTGTTGTTGGTAGTATTTGTTATACATATCACTATATTAACATTTTTTACTTTATTTATTCAGTCATAAGATTTATATGAAAATACAAGAACATATAGTTAAAATGTTGAATGAAGAGAGATGAGATGATGTTGTACGCAACTACCCGGATTCAAGTTTTACAACAGCACAAAAATATTTTTATCCTGCATTCAAAAATGAATGTTGATTTATACATTCATTTTATTAATACGTAATGTATTTTTATTTTATTACTTGTACATATATTTTGTTATTTCATTAAAGATATTGAAGAAGGATGTAGATGGAGTACCAAATAGTTCCAAAATATTTATTGAAAAAATTTAGTAGGAAAGGCAAAGAAAACAACGTCTTAAGAATGTTGAACTCGATCCTTTTCTTAATCATTGCACTTGGAATGGGCTCAAAGTTGTCCAATATCAAATAATGCTAGGTGATTGTGAAGAGATTGCAAATATCATACCTAAAAGTGAATATTCCCTAGTTATTGCGGATATTCCTCATGGTTTCAATTCCCCAAACCTTGGATATGATAGCGATCCTTATAGTTATCAATTTTTAATAAAGTGGTTATGAGATTTGAACAAGTCACAACATCACCACTTTGGATATTTTTGACATTTCATTCGAACACACAATTTGCAATTTTATTATCAAGCTTCAAGAGAAAAATCAAACTCAATGATGCAGCGTACATGGTAAGACATTAAAATTGTATGTTTGATTAATGTTAAAAAAAAATTATTTATGTACAAGTTTATTGATTTTTTACTATTTCATGTCACAGACAAAAGTCAAATCATATTGGTTGCAAAGATCAGCCAATTGTAAGTGATTGTGAGTTCATTCATGTTGAATATTGGGTAAAAGAATATAACTATAACACTTTTCTTTTGAATCTCGTAGATGGAAAGAGTCGCAACCAACTACTCGTTCATGTTGTTGTTGTAAGAAGATTCACATATGAGGATAAATATGCAAAATGAGAGATAGTTAACATTTATCAAAAACCACAATAATTGATTAACTATTTTATAGATTTATGTTCGAATGAAGTAGATTGAGTTTTGGATTTGTTGTCAAGTTTAGGTAAATTTTATTATATAAAAATGAATTTCAATATTTTTATTTTTATTTAATGTGTTTATACTAATTTACTTAATTAATTTTTTTCTACTTGATGATTAGATACAACACTAGCATGTTGCCTACAAAAAGGAATAAATTACATAGCCATTGAAAAAGACTCACTACAATGCCTTTTTATTTTACAAAGAATTAGTGCTATTCAATTTCTTTGAGATGAAATGCAAGAATATGGTTTTAGGAAAGGGGATTTTAATGAATCGGATGTTGCAAAAAAGGAAAAGGAACCTCAACCGTTGTTAGATGGAATGATTGGAGAGGGATCCCTTGAGATATTTGCAGACATCAAAGATCCATCAGAAGAGGAGAATGACCAAGTTGAAGCACATAACACTATGGAAGAAGACAATATTGAAACTCTAGAATATGATGAGCATGGATTATATGATATTGTTGATTAATTTAATTTATGTTTGCAGATCAAGCTCAATTTTGAGAACTATTCATTAGTTATACTTGTAATTTTTTTACTTTGAGATTTTGTGATAAGAATAAGTATTCAATTATAGTTGTTATATGTTTAATATTTGTATTTTCTAATTTTCACTTTAATTTTTATGTGAATCATTATGTTTTCAAAAATAAATTTGAATATTATTATTTTTTGACATAAAATTCACAAAAAATGTTATATTTAAAAAAAAAAAAAATTGTTAAAAATTTCCCGTACATGTCATTTTTAACAAAAACATCTCAAATGTGTAGTTTTTTGTCAAATGTTTAAAATTATTGTTTTTTAATGGAAATTAATTGATGCACATTGAAATATTAATTAAAAATACATAAATATATAGAAAATCCTAACTTTAAAATATTGACTTTTTGTTTCTTTCTTTTTTTAACTATTCAAAAAATCGAAGATTTCATTACAAAAAAATTTGAAAAGAAAAACAAAAAACATAAACATGAAAAAGAGTTAAAAAATAAATATCTTAGGGAAGAAGAAGAAGACGAATAATTAAAAAATTGTTAAATTTAAAAGAAAATTATGTACACTTAATACAATAGAAAACTTAAATTGTGAAATGTAACCCCCCCTCTCTCCCACCCAAAAAAGGGTCGATGTTGCATCAACAGTTTTCGAAATCAACATGAAAATCACTAACATTTAAAAAAAATGTTCATACTTGATATATAAGAAAATTTAAAATGTCAAAAATATTTTCCAAAAGAAAAAAATTGTATTATGAATCGACAATTTTCAAAATCAGATGATTTTTTGCTACCTCTAGAAAGTCAGAACTCAGTATAGTTCTCATTTGATTGGATTAATTATCTTTTTTTGTTTGTGAGGTTGTTTATGATCCTCGAAGATTTACCTGTGGCTTGAGGAGCTGCAACCCAGGGGCATCTGAGTCGTCAAAGTCGCCCAAGTATCACACCCATCCTGTGCCACGCCAGCCCTTAGATGACTAGATTTTTAGCATGTCTCCTCTTCCTAACATAGGGCACAACCACCCCCATGAGGTTTGACCCTAGGTCACCTTGCTAACGAGGCCCATCCTCAACCAGTTGTTCTAGTAGGACTTGACTTGATTAGATTCATTGTTATCTATAGGTTCTTCCATATTTGAACTTAATGCAACAATATAATGAATAGAAACCTGAAACTTTTAAAGAAACCTATTGCTAACACACACACACACACACACACACACACACACACACACACACACACATATATATATATATTATGAAAAAACTTAGCAAATGAAAAACATTAAAATATTAAGTTTGTACAAAACAATACAAAGTGCATCATTCACTAAAATAAGTGCAATAGAAATAAAAGAAATGAACAATATAACAAATAAACATGAAAATAAGACACAAAAGAGCACACAAGGGTCCCTATGGCTCTTACCGGTGGGCCCTCCATAGGGCATTAAGGGACCTAGCAGTTAGCGTTGATTCTTTGTTAGGTCTCTAGAGGTCCTATATGTGGGACATTTGTAAGGTTCTTAGAGACCTAATAAAAAATTAACACAAAATTTATGGCAAGAAATATCATATTTTTCCATTACTTTATGTAAGTAATAGAAGAGTCTAAATAAAAATATTTAGAAAGTTAAAATGCAGCCACAGGAATGTTTTTTTACTCCTTTCATTCGTAACCTTGAGCCTCCTTCTTATACATAATGTTTGGGGAAAAAACTTCTCAATATGAGGGTGATTTCCCTCCAAAAATTCTTCAATTATAAGTAGTTTATATACTTGGATTTTTTTTCTAAACCACATTTCGTTTTCAATACTAATAAAAACTAGATTCGAGCAGTTCTCAACTTTCACATTGGTAGCTGAGGAGACAAGGTCCCCATTTTTACAGTAGGATGTTGGTAGGTTGTTCAAAGAGGAATCATTGCTCCCAAAAACCTCTCTAAACTAATGTGCTAAGGCTATGAAAGGTTAAGAAAATGATTAATATGATTATGTTTCTTAAGAATTCACTCAACACAAGGCATAACATAAAAATCATCTAAATGCATAATGAACAAGGTAAGGAACACATGTTTCTTAAGGTAGCTAGAGGCTAGATATGGGTTTATAAGCATATATTACAATGGCCATTACTCACACACACACATCATTGTTCATGAAACTATAAAAACATATAGATCCTAGTATGCCAATTCTAAAATTATAATTTTTATAAAAGAATAATAGTGTTTAGTAGTTTTAGTGCTCATTTCTCTTACATATATCAAAATCACAAAATACATGTCCTTTATTTCCACTATGATTTATATCTCATTAACCATTAAAAAAAAATCATATGATGCACCATGGGACATTGAGAGCTACAATCTAAAAAAAAAGAAATTATTTTGATGATGTTAAGATCCTTTTGGGTTGCATTAATAGAAGGCCTTGTAATTTTCAAGATATAATGATTGTCATAATTTAAAAAGTATGACTATAAGTTTTGAAAATATTGTTGTATGCAAGAACAATATGTTCTCTACAACTCTATGATTTTTTGTTGTTGTAGAATTCTATCATTTATGTATTCAAAAATTTGTATTTATAATCTTAAAAAAACCAAAAACTTACATAGTTAAACACAATTTTTATACATAAAAAATATATATTCTAATTATAGTTCATTTCCGTATATTTTATGGTTTTACAACATTTTCACTCTTAGTTAAACATATTATTGTTTTTCCCAATTTATATTTACTCTGAATGAGAGAACATTATGAATTTACACCCACCATAATCTTAAAAAAAAAATGTAATTCTGGTAATTAAAAATAAGAGACATATGAACATTTAAATTTAAATGATTTTGAAATTTGAAACTTACAACCTTAAATCTTATAAGTCCTGTAAGGGTATAACCGTTTAAAAATTCACAAAAATAGATTTTTCTTGGATTTTATAATACATTTATGTTTATTTAAGAAATAGAAGTTGCAAATCATGAAAAATATTGATTTCAATATTTACTTTTTAACATAATGTACTTAACTTAGACCATGTTAACGAATCATATTTACAATTTATCAGAAGAAATCATTATAAAAACCAATTCCAAATTATTCTAATTATAATAATTTATTATTTAATTAATAATATTAAATAATGTTTTTTATTATAATATTTATATAATGTTTTTTTAATAATTTTAATATTTTTCTTTTTTACCGGAGGTGTGCCATGAAAATTAAGTTTCATTGAACAGGAAATTTTGCGTTTAAAACCTTTGTATATTGATGGTAAGAAGTTGACATGATGAAATATTAGTCTATTAATCTTAGAAAAAAATCAACATTCTTATTACTATTGTTTAAAAAATATATTATTTTAGTAATTAATAAAAGAGTTGTATTTAATGCAATTTTTGGGATTTTCGGATGTTCTATTGGAAAGAAATTGAGGTGAAATTTTGATTTGAATTATGTAAACTGGTTGTTTGACTATATATATGGATTGAACACCCCAAAAACTTTTAGGGTACTTCGATTGTACAGGAATTACTGATCAAGCTTGTGATTTCAATAAATTCCTACTAAATTTTAGAAAAATTGAAAAAAAAAAACTTAAAAAATCTCACTAAAAACAAATAAATTAATACATAAACATAATTTAAATTTGTTACTTTCCTGAAATAAGTTATTTATTTCCCTGCATAAAACTTGTCATTTCATAAGCTTCATATATAATTTATTTTACTACTTTATCTATATAACAGCTACCAGGTTACCTCAAACACTTTCACAATTTCATAAGCTTCATATATAATTTATTTTACTACTTTATCTATATAACAGCTACCAGGTTACCTCAAACACTTTCACAACGGCCTTGTTAGACCACGGGAACAAGGAAAATTACAATAATACGATATAAATGAAGGAGAATTAAACTCATGGACCACTGCGGAAATAAACGCAAAGTGACAATAATGGAACAGTGCAATAATTATGGAGAAGTTGCTCATGGACCACGACAGAAATAAAGGCAAAATTACAATAACGGCACAGTACAATAACCGTGATACGGAATTAACGGCAAGAAATAATAGGCAATAAATGCCAGTTCTCCAATAGTGGGTAATAACGGCTTGCTAATGGGCATGTATATGTCTTCCTTGAATTTTGGTCCACTATTGTTAATGAGCTTGTATATGTCTCTGGTTGAACCTTGTATATGTCTCTGGTTGAATTTTTTTGACAGGCCAGCTACTACCCATTAGCAGGCCCATTATTTTCAGCCTCAGACCACTACTGAAATAAAGTGGGAAATTACACTAACAAAACAGTACAATAATTATGATATAGAAACACAATAGGGACCATCAAACAATTTTCAACACACATTTACTGTCATTTCCTGGGCTCCAGTTTTGGCTGTCTGCAAATTCGGAACCCTGCCCACCTCGACCTCATCCATCAATCCTTTGTATTTACCGGCAACGTAAAGTGCTTCCAGCAATTTCTCTTTCTGCAGATGTTGCGCCCATGTCCTGCATTTCTCTACTAATGCCTGTCCCACTAGGCATAGGCAACCACCAATAATATATTCTAATGAATTATGTAATTCCTTCATTAGATCATCAATATTACCTGAATTGCGACTGAGGATCATACATAATTTGTATGACGCGTTCCAGGCCACCAAGTTCTCCCACTGCACTGGACTGTCTTGGCCTTCATGGATTGTTTTCTTGCACTCTTCACGTTGCTTCTTACATTCATTTGCAAGCTCTTCGATCGCTTTATTTGCCCCTGCCATTGTACTAGGCCTTTGCTCTGCTGCCTTTGGCTCTTCCTTACTACTCTGCGTTTGTTTCTTTGATATTTCCTTTTCCTTTTCAACCCTGCCTGTGAGAGCATTGAATAGACTATCCGCGGCTTTACTCAGCAAAATATGGGTTGTTGGATCGGAGGATTCAACCAAATCCATCAGTTCCCATGCCTCGTAGTATACCTGTATGAGTTTCCTGGCAGCTTTCTGAGACTGGGGAGACAGACGGACGATTATATAGATTAATGAGACTGCCGTCAGCTTCCATGACCGTTTACGCGCATATATCAAATACTCTTCCTCATCTACCGAAGGCAGTACTTGTTCACCATCCATGCCGCTCAAACGATTTAACTTTGTTTGAGCTAGTGCCGATACTCGCTCCCACCAGACTGTTTGAGAAGCTTGCGAGTGCCCCTCCTTACAATTCTTTAGAAGGGTTATCAGGACATGGCAGCTTTCGCCATCCTTGTGGCCCTTTGCCATTATTTGCTTGACTTGTTTGATAGACTTTCGATTCATGGAGAACACACTCTTAGGAGTCTGCCAAAGAACCTTCACGTTCTTCACAATATCATGGTCCTTCTCAAAATCATCATTCACTTTTTTAAGATGATTTTTTAATAATATTTTTACTACGAGACAGCGGGTAAGCTTATTGTATAACGTAAACTCTGTGAGGAAAGAAATTACTTTGCTGAGGAAAACCACAAGCCGTTGAAACCAAACCATGCACAACAGAAATACCCTTTTCAAACTGTTGTTCTTCTTAACTTCTGGAGTTGTCAGTATGCTTACGTCGCCTTCATCTACTTTTAGATTCCTCAGCTTCCTTGCAAATATCTTACTTATTCTTGCATCAACATTTAGTTTCCTCAGCTTCATTTCTTCAGCTTCCAGAAGCTCAACAATATGCCTTGTCCAGAAGTCCTCTACTTTAAAATATCCACGCCTGCAGCTCCCGCTCCGGCACCCGCTTCCATAATGGCTCTCTCTCTGGCCCTGGATTCTATAATAGTCTTCATAGTAGGCTGTGGCCGTAAGCCATCTCCAGCCAACGATTGCCCATCCTATTATAATGAATATGACCTCCATTATGGTTATTATGAATTTCATCCAGAATCCGGCACCATGAAGAAGCTTTATGACTGGACCTTGGAAAATCCATTCAGCAATTGAAAATAGAATGCAAGCTGTCAGTCCGAATGCCGCTGATGACCCTAACACTGAGCTGGCTATGATGGATTCAGGATGACATGCACGGGAAACAATCCACGATTTCAGCACTTGGTCTTCTAGTGCTTTCCAGGAGTCTTCTTCAGGCTTTTCAAGAATGTATAAAGTCCTTTGAGCAGTGAGATTCTGGATGCTTGTACTGGCTAGAGCTGCGCAGACGAGAAGGACAACAAGCCATATGAGTGTGAGCGTTATTATAGCACCCGATACGATGAAGGAAAGCACGTTAACTTGCGTGGCGTGTGGCCAGGTATCGATCAAATACGTGGCCAGATATAAGCCAGACTCACGGAGACGGCGACGTACGCTTAACAACTCGGAGAAAATGTCAAGGATTACACTCAATCCCAGAGCCAATATTTTCGTCCATTTCTCTTGATAACCTGGACGAGCCATTTCCGGCAGGAAAAAAGCAACCAAAACACAGAGCATTACTCTACTACAGTGTATCATAAACAAATTATTCCTAACAACATCACCGCTTAATGACTGCTTTGGATTTGAACCATCCAACATCTGATCGAGCAGAGCACCTTGGTTCTGCACGAAGTTGAGAGCCTGGATTGTGAGCGCACTTAGGACGAGAGCATGGCCTGGAACCCAATTGGTTCCCTTCTTTATTGCACTGCACAAGTCCAGTCCAATAAGGACAAGAAATACCGCCGCTCCTGATAAAAAGCCCAATAATTGGGCTAGATCACCCACTGTGAGGGGGGGCTCCTCCATTAGCGTTCCTTGAACCGCCTTGATTCTAAACAGCACAAGGTCGAAGAATGTTACAGATTTTATCAATGACTTGAGTACATCAGCATGAGCAGCCAAACAGGTTGAGGATTTCGGTTGATGCCCAAACGTCTTGAAGGAATTTGTAGAGGTCTCAGAACTCCAATGATTCGATAGTCTTCTTTATTCCCTGCTCGAATTGCTTTATTCCCTACCCGAATTTCCTGAGAAACCAAAATTTTGTCGCGCTTTTATAAATCATATATCCCTACTACAATGAAATTAGCTTATCATAATCGTTGCCTTTTATTAATCGGAGTATGATAATGGATAAAGAAGTTATTAAAAATGTCAAAATTCGTCAATATGCTTTAAAATTTGTCGCCTGTGTTATTATAGAATAAACTATAGAAACAGGTAAGGGAATCGTATAATTGTCTAGATTTGGTTGGTTATTTAATTTATTGACATGATTAATATTTATTTCTAAAAAAATGGTTAATTGAGATTTAAAAAAAAAAAATCTATGATTAAGAAAGAGGGAAAGAAGCATTCCGAGGTTAATGTAGTTTTATTCATTGAATAAGTCAATAAGGTTGGTAGTGGCCAAAATGTTTTGGAAATGAGAGTCGACAATCCAAGAGAAAGGACGCTGGGAGTTGGGAAAATGTTTTTGAAATCAGTGGATGTGAGTGAGGGCCAGACAATCCAAGAGAAAGTGTTTTTCCTCTTCGGCTCTTTTAGTATCATAGAGGAGGCATATTCTCTCATCCCACGGTATCTTGGGAATAGACCAAAGTCCAGTTTCACTATGGAGTTCATGAGAATTAGTTCTAATCCTTGCAATTTTCATTCTAGTTAATTATAGTTAGCAACAGTGGGGTTGAATGCCTCCTTTATCTTAACTTTCTTTTCCCTTTTCTTTTCCCCTCTAACTCCTTATCACTCCAAAACTTATGCTTAAATTTAGAAGTAATGAAGTTTTTAATATTATCCTTATTCCCCAAGATGATCTCCTCCTTTATCTCCCAATGGTAGAGCAAGGATTTGGCATCCTTATACCACCCTCGGTTGAGTCAAAGTTCGTTTTGACTAGAGTTAGAAGCAACTTTTGGAAGTCTCTTCCCTTCCATGTTGTACAAATTCTTCTTATACATCAAATATCTAAACATAGTCATGCATTCAATTGGGAAAGACGAGCTTCAATCAAGAGAACATGGTAACCAGTGTTACCTTTAATCTTGAGGTTGTAGGTTATGAATTACTTTTGGATCATTTCAATCTTTCTCCGTTAATCTCTAAATAGACTACAACCCCACACCTCACATCCATATAAAATAACATTCAATGGGGGGAAGACAAGCTTCAATAAAGAGAATAGGGTAGCCAATCTTACCTTTAATCTTGAGGTTGTAGGTTATGAATTACTTTTGGACCATTTCAATCTTTTTCCATAAATTTCTAAATAGACTGCAACCCCACACCTCACATCCATATAAAATAACATTCAATGGGGGAAAGAGGAGCTTCAATCAAGAGAATATGGCAGCCAATCTTACCTTTAATCTTGAGGTTGTAGGTTATGAATTACATTCGGATCATTTCAATCTTTCTCTGTGAATCTCTAAATAAACTGCAACCCCACACCTCACATCTATATAAAATAACAAAAATGACAATTAAAGCACATGTATTTTTTTATTTCCAAAAAAATATATATATTTAAAATAGAAAAAATAAAATTATATTATATGATATATCATTCTTTAGATATATATATATTTAAATTTATATTATATTACAATTCCTTAATTAGTAAATGAATAATTAAGATAAATATTTTTATAAAGAAAATTATTTACTTTGTTAATACTTAAAGTGACCATGTTTATTAATAAAAACAAGATTATAATTTCCTATAAAATTTTATATTCTCTTAAAAGTTAATTAAGAAAGAGGTTAATTAGGAAAGAGATCCCATAAAAGTTAAAACATATTCTTTGCATTAAAGATTGTCACTTGCGAAATAACAAATAATATAAATATATATTTTAGAGGCTCCAATGTTATGATTCAAAGTATGATAAAGAAAATCCTTCCTCAAGATATCCATTTAAAACTTGTCCAAAAAATATGGGCCTCTCACTACAATTTGAAAAATGTTGACTTTTCCTTTTTGTGAGATAATTCAATCATTCCGTTTGGACTCTTTGACTAACGAAGAATTTTTTTTACTCCCTATGGAATTTAAATTTTATAATGGTATTGAATCATGTTAGTTTCTTTGGTAGTTTTAGTATTTACGAGATGAAATTTTTGGCTAAGGGTAATAGATAATGATAATGGAACTTGATATGATATATACAAGTTATAGAGGTTGAGATAAGTTTTTTTTGGTAGTTTTGTTATGAATCATGTATGAGATGAAATATAGAGTAATGTTTTTTTTTTAGGCTAGGGTGATAGATAATGATAATGGATACTGATATGATATATACAAGTTATAGAGGTTGAGATGAGTCCAAACATGAGGTATTGAATGCTAAATTTGTTAGTGGAAATATATTGCCAAGTTCTATGACGGTGTTTTAGAAGGATAGGAATGTTGGGAGTGATAAGCAGGTTTCATCATGGTCTTCATTCAACAAGGCCACAACTTCGGAGTGGGATTAGTACCTAGTTGAAATTTAAAATGCATGTGGGAAATTAGGGATTTGGCTTCTCCCTTCTTTTCAGTGCCATAGGAATCCCACCTATAAGCAATCAGATTTTGTCAAAGTTATGTGAAGTAATGATACCGACTAGCACTTAGATGATGTGAAAGTTATGTTAAGTTTGAGAAGTAAAGGTTGAATAGGTTGATTAGATGAGTGGAAAAACAAGGCCTTAATTTCCAAGTTGAGAATCTATATGGAGCATTAAAGATCGTCAATCTTAGGCAACAAATTGAAAATCACATGGATAAGAGAACACATGAACCATCATTTTCTAGCAATGAGATGCCTACTATGGCCTAAGTAATCCCATATATGTTAGTGGTCCTTATAGTGAGGAAGAACCAAAGATGGAAGGAAAACAACCTTGCTAGTGTTTGAGTATGGCATGTGTCAATGCTCTTTAATTTTGAATGTTTTCTCCCTTGTAGATGCTTATATATATAGCAGAATATGTGTAAGAAAATCTCAAAATTTTGAACTCATGATGGTTTTAGGAGAAGAATGTAAACATAAAATAAGAATGATGGTTTTTCAATACAAATATAACAAAAGTAATAGACAGATTTTTGTTATAATTTCTTGTTTAAAAATAATATTTATTTTTATAAAAATAAATTATATTTATAATAAAAACTTATTATACCACTTCAGAATTTGATTTTAATAATCAGTAACACTCCGTCATCTCAACTATCCTCTTTGATTTGATTTAATTAATAACAAAAAACTAAAAATAATTGTTTACTCTTAACTTATTTTTTTTTTAATATTATATTTAAATAAAATAGAACTATTACTTTAACAATAAGAATGTAATTTAAGTTCAACTTAAAAAATTTAAGTTAAGATCTATTTTTTGAGATTTTTAATTATTTAATTATTTAATTTTCATAGATATAATAATTACTATTTTTGATGAAATTTAAAATTATAAATATATTTTCACACTTCAAAGTTCACTGTCATTTTCCACAAGGAAATTTACATATATAGGTATTTTCTTTTTTCACTTTAAATCTCAGGGTCAATAACATTAAGACCAGCCTCGTAATATACCGTACCTTGGAACGGACTGACCGGATGAAATTAATAGACTCCAGAAAGCATAACGGAAAGCCATACTGAATCTTCCTCGGAATTCTGTAAATGACATCCCCGACATAAAGTAAACTCAATGATGGTAAAGAGGCAGAACAGCCTGCCTTTGCATAAAATAATTTCGACACAGCTAAGCGTATATTTCTCATTTTACATTAAGTATTTCAACGATATGACACAAAAGATATTTACTTTAATTTAATTATTAATTAAATTAAAGTAAATAGGATTTATGTGTTAATTAAACGAAGCTGGATCTTAACCAAAAAAATTCCGCACGTGAAAGCGCATTACGGAGTGGCACCACGAGAGCAACATTTATTTAAGTACGATAGTGTAATATTTCGGTAACCTTTTATAAAAATGTATGGATTTAGAATATTTTTTTACACATTTTACTGTTTTAAATTTCTCATTAATTATTAAATATAATCTTCATTATTACAATAAAAAAGTAGTTTTACAATAAAGTAGTTTTAATAAGGAATTTGATATTATAAACATCACATTATGCCAAAAATCACTATTGGCAAAATAAACCATCACATCATTGAACACTAATATACCCTAGAAACCCTTTAACCAACAAATATTTAATTTTATTATTAAATGTTGGTGAGGGTGTTCACCGCGCACTCAATGGTTATAAGGGAGTCCGACCATTGTTATAAAATATTACAAGTAAATATCATTTAAACATAATATACCTAGCCAAAATCTATTACAATCATCATGACATCACTTACTCGCAAATCTTCAATATTTCCATCTTTGTCGCCTAGTTGTTCCATCAATGGACCATCCTGCAGCTCGCACTTATCTGCATAGACTATTAGTTATTTATCTTCCATAATGTTAAACATAATCCATCATTTACACAAGTCACCATCGTTTCCCGCCCTTGTTGTTGTCAACAAGCTTTGATAGCATGATTAGATAAAAAATTAATCAAGCAATAATTAGTCTTTAAAAGTGATCCTTCAACATCTATTCATGTGCATACATAAATAACATTCAGTGGGGGAAAGACAAGCTTCAATCAAGAGAATATGGTAGCCAATCTTACCTTTAATCTTGAGGTTGTAGGTTATGAATTACTTTTGAGGTTGTAGGTTATGAATTACTTTTGCATCATTTCAATCTTTCTCCGTGAATCTCTAAATAGACTGCAACCCCACACCTCAAATCCATATAAAATAACATTCAATGGGGGAAAGACGAGCTTCAATCAGGAGAATATGGTAGTCAATCTTACCTTTAATCTTGAGGTTGTAGGTTATGAATTACTTTTGAGGTTGTGTGTTATGAATTACTTTCGGATCATTTGAATCTTTCTTTGTGAATCTCTAAATAAATTGCAACCCCACACCTCACATCCATATAAAATAACATTCAATGGGGGAAAGACGAGCTTCAATCAAGAGAATATGGTAGCCAAGCCAATCTTACCTTTAATCTTGAGGTTGTCAATTATGAATTACTTTTGGATCATTTCCCCACACCTCACATCCATATAAAATAACAAAAATGAATGACAATTAAGCATATGTATTTTTATTTAAAAATGTTATTATATCATAAATAGAAAAGTAAAATAAATTATTAGTAGTTCATTTCTTTAGATAGATATTCTGAGTCGTGTATATTGTATAGTATTTAGTTAATAGTGTATAATTACATTCCTTAGTAAATAAATTGAATAAAATAAATATTTTTAGATAATGAATTATTTACTTTCGAATATATATTGTTATATTAGTGACCATGTTTTATTAAATAAACAGGATTATTTATTTTCCTATAAAATTTTATATTCTCTTGAAAGTTAATTAGGAAAGAGATCTCATAAAAGTTAAAACATATTCCTTGCATTGAAGATTGTCACTTGCAAAATAACAAATCATATAAATATATATTTTAGAGGCTCCAATGTTATGATTCAAAGTATGATAAAGAAAATCCTTCCTCAAGGTATCCATTTAAAACTTGTCCAAAAATTACGGGCCTCTCACTGCAATTTGAAAAATGTTGACTTTTCCTTGTTGTGAGATAATTCAATCATTCTGTTTGGACTCTTTGGCTAACAAAGAATATTTTTGACTGCTTATGGAATTTAAATTTTATAATGGTATTGAATTATGTTAGTTTTTTTGGGTAGTTTTGGTATGTATGAAGCATGCATGAGATGAAATTTTTGGCTAAGGGTGATAGATATTGATAATGGAAGTCGACATGATATATAGAAGAAGTTGACATGATATATACAAGTTATAGAGATTGAGATAAGTTTTTTTTGTAGTTTTGTTATGAAACATGCATGAGATGAAATACATAAAGTAATGCTTTTTTTTAGGCTAGGGTGATAGATAATGATAATGGATTTTGATATGATATATACAAGTCATAGAGGTTGAGATGAGTCGAAACATGAGGTATTGAATGCTAAATTTGTTAGTGGGAAATATATTGCCAAGTTCTATGATGATGTTTTAGAAGGACAGGAATGTTGGGAGTATTAAGCAGGTTTCATCATGGTCTTCATTCAACAAGGCCACAACATCGGAGTGGACTTAGTACCTAGTTGAAATTTAAAATGCATGTGGGAAATTAGGGATTTGGCTTCTCCCTTCTTTTCAGTGCCATAGGAATCCTACCTATAAACAGTCAGATTTTGTCAAAGTTATGTGAAGTAATGATACCTACTAGCACTTAGATGATGTGAAAGTTATGTCAAGTTTGAGAAGTAAAGGTTGAATAGGTTGATTAGATGAGTGGAAAAACAGGGCCTTAATTTCCAAATTGAGAATCTATATGGAGCATTAAAGATAGTCAATCTTAGGCAACAAATTAAAGATCACATGGATAAGAGAACACATGAACCATCATTTTCTAGCAATGAGATGCCTACTATGGCCTAAGTAATCCCATATATGTTAGTGGTCCTTATAATGAGGAAGAACAAAAGATGGAAGGAAAACCACCTTGCTAGTGTTTGAGTATGGCATGTGTCAATGCTCTTTAATTTTGAATGTTTTCTCCCTTGTAGATGCTTATATA
>APFE030058079.1:181860-277520 GCA_000404065.3 Pinus taeda
CAAGGACAACACTTTAGCCATAATGCCAACAATCTCCCCCTTGGACTTGATGGCAAAGCTTACTTGTGAACTGTCATCTGATCCCTTTTTGCTGTCCGGTAACCCATGCATTCTATCACATCTGATATATCTTCTGAATGTATATAAGTGAGATTATCTTCTATGAGAGGGTTGCCATCAAGTACAACACATGCATCATAATGCCAACAATCTCCCCCTTTGGACTTGATGGCAACAACACCAAATCACTCTCCCCCTTTGACATCAAGGGCAAAGGGCAAACCAAGATATTCTCTTTCCTAGATAAGCATTCCGCTGTCCATACTCCCCTTGAGTACCTGCTGAAATCTCTGAATAAGCTCCTCCTTTGTATATGCCAAGGTGTACCAATCTGTCCATGCTACATGCTGAAAGCTCTGCTCTTGCTGAATTGTGTTGTTCATGCTCCCCCTCTCTGTAAGCAAGGTCTGCAAAAATGTGTTCTACAAGAACATGACTCTATACATCATACGTGACCTTCGTAGCATCAAATACTCATACATACATCCATCTCCAAACCAAGTGGGGATATACCAGAAAATGACAACCAAGTACATTACATCATTCATCCCAGGCATAGTGGGGAAACCAACATAGGTCGTTACATGACCTTGATATGACTGAAATATTTCATCAAATGACTACAATATATAGAGACACACTATTACATCATGAGTCTTGATATGACCTTTACATCGAATGATATACATTACATTTATAACAGATACCAAACACCTAAATAAGATCATGATAAACATCAGCAACGACACTGTATGATCTGCTCCATAGCATCTATCACCAGCAACCTGTATTAGTGCATGAATCATCAAGGTATGTCCGTATCAACTCATCCTTTTGAATAGAATTTTGTATATACATAATCATTCTATCATATGTGAGAAACACCATAGCCATCCAGATTTGCATGGACCAAGTATCATCAATTGGGAATATTTGCATCAATCAACATATGTACGAAACAACCTATCATCATATAGGTAAGAACTCATCATCATCATATCTGCAACTTTGAATAATCATCCATGTATCCAACCACAATCCTCATCCATATGTGTGCTAAGAACAATAGGAATCCGGCATCATAACTGTAATATATGATCTTTATGCATATGGTGACAACAGCATATGAGTGACTCATCATCAAGTGAATTCAAGCTATTTACTTCTCCTTATCCTTATGAAGATCACCATGTAAGCACCATTAGAGAATCAACCACAAATCTGATCTAATTATCAACTATGTAACCCCAAGAATCATCTGAACAACTCATAACCATATCATAGAAAGATGAATCATTTATCCATATAAGCATCATCACCAAGGAATATTAACTATAATGCCAACAATGCATTAAAAGCATATGCTCCCCCTAAACCTGTGCCATCTTGTTTACTGTCGGATTTGATCATGCATATCAGCAAGAAGTATCAAGACATCATCATTAGAAACAAAACACTTCTAACCATCTTTGCACACATCATCAGCAAATTGTAACCATTATCAAACAACGCAAATAAATCGAATCATAACTGATCCTTTTCCTGAACCTGTCCCTACTGCCTTTCCTCAACCAATCATATACGCGACTATGCCATAACCAACTCGCGTATATGCGTGACTTCTCTTTAAGAAACTTGCATATGAGATTTAGGACACTGAAGTTTTACACTTCCAGTTCCCTTTGATTCTGTTATGTCTGTATGTTGTGCTGTGCGGCCTCTTTCTGACTGTACTTCTTTCTTCTTCCACATCTTCAAGTGTGATGATGATGTTTTCTCCTTTTGGTATGGTGCCCAAATACTTTGGTTCCTGCATTCCTTTAGCTATATGTCCAAGCTTGTTACAAGTGTAACATCTTACATGTCTCATATTTCTTCTATAGCAATCAACGCTCTGTGACCAAACATATTGGAAGCAAAGCAATATCCATTAAAGTACCTTGAATGAGATGATCTTTCTGCATGATGGTCTTGAAACCTTCTTCTTCTACATTTGGCTGCAACATGCCCAAGATTATGACATACATAACATTCAACATTATTCATAGGAGGAGTAGAATATTTTCTTTGAAGAATTTCTTTCCTTGGTTGATGATGAGATTGACCTTTCATCTCCTTATTGAGCATTTTAGATTTTGCAGTTGAGTCCCTTGTCTTACTTTGTGAACTAGATTCACCTTCAATAGATTCATGAAAACCAAGACCAGTTTTGATAGAAGGAGACCTTTGACTATTAAGAATATCATCCAAGACCTTAGTACTATCTTGAAATCGTAAAAGCTTATCCTTATCTTCTAATTTACCTTTCAAGATATTTACCTCAACCTGAAGTTGCTCTTCCTTTTCGAGATATTGCTTCTTCACGTTCTCTTCAGCATTTCTTTCATCTTCCAACTGACATCTTAGATTGAGAATCTCCTTTTCTTATTATTCATTCACATCCTGCTGCATTTGACGAATTCTGAAGGCACATTCCAGCTGATATTTTAAGCTGATGACTTCGTTTTCCTGTTTTTCAATAGCTTGGAGTAGATCTTTATTCTGCTTCTTTGATTCTTCAAGATCTTCTTTTAGCGAGCAGATCGTGGCTTCAATACTTTCATAGTAACTGTATCTATCTCTGAGTTTCTTGATGGTTGTGCCTCTTTCATTGACTTCATCTCTCAATGATGTTACTTCATCCTGCAACTTCCTTACCTTGTCTCCTTCTTCTAGCTGGGCTTTTAGCGACTTTTGATATTTGACCTTGAATAACTCCCTTACCTTGTTTCCTTCTTCTAGTTGGGCTTTTGGTTTGGTAGCTTCTTATTTGAAGTCACATTCCCTTTTGTTCAATAGATCTTGTTGATCTATGATTTTGTCTGAAAGCCTTTTTAAATTCTGCCTCTATTTGATATCTCTCTTGTTCACCCATAAGAGAAAATTTAGTTGTTTCGCTATCACTTTCATCTTTTCCAAAAGGAAAGATAGCCAAAACATCAGAGGATAGAAAATTCATACCTGATAGTTCATCTTCATTCTGAAATGATTCTGAATGTGTTTCCGAATCTGAAGAGCTTCTTACACCTAATCCCCAATCGATTCTCCCACTGTAATAGTTCTTCTGAGATGTCTTATTCTGCTTATGAGCTTTCTTCTTAAGCTTCTTTCCCATTGTTCCATGGATCTCCTTCAAGTGATCAAGCTTCTACCAAAGTACCTACTCTGATACCAATTGTTGGAAATAATACTGAGAGGGGGGGTGAATCAGTATTATCACGTCAATAAAACTTTTTCATTTCCATATTCAGATTCATATATGCTACTTCCACAACTTCTTATGATTTAGTTAGATTATCCTTAATGAGTGCATTATAACATTATCAACCATATTAACAGTAAATAGATGCAGTAAAATAGAACACATCATCACACATAAGTCACACACATGAACACCATGATATAAGGTGGAAACCCAATGTGGGTGAAAACCACCTACTGCAAGTCATCTCAATCTTCTTCTTAATAAGAAAAATCCTTTTATAATATTTCTGTACTGGTGCAATCTTATACCAGTACGCAGGCTTCTACCTGCAGAGAGCTACAACCCTCTCTCGTTCTCCAGTCTCTCCTAGAAGGGAGCTACAACCCCCATAGTTCTTGTACTAGCTAAGATACTAGTACGTAGGCGCCGGTCTACAATATTCTCTCCTCCAGGTACCACGTTTCATAAATTTTTAGACTGGATCCATGAACATCAATCAATCATTAAGAATTTTTGTATCAAACAATCTCCTTTTCACCAATTAGCACTGAATCAAGTAGACACTTCTCTGACAGCTGTATCCAAATCACAGTAACTGTAACCACACACCAAATCTAAACCCATAACAAAAAATATTGTCATTCAAGCTTAAAGATTAAGACCCATCAATAGAACTTATCCTTCTCCTTGCGCTCGATTCCTTCTTTATTCAGATCCAGATCTACACCATAACCCAATCACAGTATTCTAGATCTAGCACTTTATCAGATATTCAATATCAATTCAGATCATGCTTTGCCAAATGATCTCCTTCCCCTTTTATAGTCTTAGGCCTTTCACAATACCACGGTCCAAAACCATAATAACACAATACCATGAACCCAATACTTGGGATCAACACTTTTGGATGCAATACCACGAACCAAAACCATAGGATCAAAAAAACTGTCGGACCAATACCATGAACCAACCATGAAAGTGCGTGAACTTTTCTCCACATGAAATAAACTTTTTCTCCACATGAAATAAATTTTTTCTCCACATGAAATAAACTTTTTCTCCACATAAAAGTGCGTGAAATTTTCTCCACATGAAATAAACTTTTTCTCCACATAAAAATGCGTGAACTTTTTTTTTCTACATGAAATAAACTTTTCTCCGCATAAAAGTGCGTGAACTTTTCTCCACATGAAATAAATTTTTCTCTGCATAAAAGTGCGTGAACGTTTCTCCACATAAAAGTGCGTGAAATTTTTCTACATGAAATAAACTTTTCTCCGCATAAAAGTGCGTGAACTTTTCTCCACATGAAATAAACTTTTCTCCGCATAAAAGTGCGTGAACTTTTCTCTACATGAAATAAACTTTTATCTTCATGAAAGTGCGCAAACTTTGCTGCACTATAATTTATCATCTGAGATGATTTGCCATCAAGGACAACACTTGTCTCATAATGCCAACACAGACATGATGACAACTCTCTGTCACTAAGTGAAAAGAAACCTGATCAATACATTCACTGATACATACAAGATTATAACACAGAGGTAGGATGACAGCTCCTCTAATGCTACACATCAAGAATTCAGGAAAAATCCATATCAAGCACAGCCTAGAAAAGAATAGAAATGGAAAGTGAGCAATTAACAGCAAGAGAAGCTTGTATTAGCTGAAAATGAAGATAAGACGCTGCAAGTATCAAAGTAGTTATAGTCCCTAGAAGTTGAACCTTACATCAAAACTACCATAAACACGGATTATATCTTGTTTCTAGGTATATATAGAGTTTTAAATACAAAGGCACTCAGCCATTCTGACTATGGAGGGGTCATAATTGACCACCAACCGCTTTAACTGACTGGCAAAACTTTTGAGTGTAATTGCTTGCTGTAGTGAACAAAATTGATCTTCTTCTGATGCTCTGTTGTACTTCTCGAGCAGGTGAAGTGTCGTATGGATGAAGTTCCATAATTGCTAAATGTATTTATCTACTTGAGGTTCATTCCTTTCCTCCTCAGGTACCCAGTGAGTTGAATGCGGTGGTTGAAGAGGAAATGTAGAAGGTACTAATAGATGGTTGCCTTCGTCCTTCGGGTGCATGAGACAGTTCCAGGACAAGAGGGCTGCATGGTAGATGCATGAGAAAGATGGGGAATAGATATCAGCCGTTGGATCAAATGAATGAATGGTGGAGATTTCTCGGTGGGAGGCATCAGGAAGCAGCATGAGCAAAACAATCGCGAGCCATTGCATCTCTGCTGGACAGATCCAATGGTCATCGGGCGGAGGAGATGTGCGAAATTTAATGAGCGGGGAGGACGGTTTTGGTGGTGAGTAGTATTTATCGCACTGCCTCGGGGCACAAGGTGGTAATCGTACAAGGGTGAGTGATACGATTTAATGCATAATGCATGGTGGCGGGGACGAGCGAAAAACCACTTTGATCACGAGTTATCGTGCGGGCAGTTCGAAGGCGCAGGAGGAGTGACTGTTGTCTGATTGCGGCGGAGATGATCGGATGATGCGGGTTTGATTGTGTGAGTTTATGTTGGATGTGACAGGGAAAGAGTTTTCCAAGGCACGCGGTCATGTGGTGGCAGGGCTATGGAGCTTTAAACTTAGAGCTTTGAGGCTTGGGGAAACGGGGGCTTATGCCGAGTTCTAGAGGAAAAACAGAGATACAGGGTTATGAGAGTGTGAGTAGGGTGAAAGTGAATGAGAAAGATAACTGATAGAAGTCCCTTTTTAGCCATAACAACCCAGCCAGGCCTGCATTCAACCTTCAAAGTGTCCCGATATGTAGCGAAGCTAACAAGTCTGATTGGGGATCAACATGTAGTTTGACAAGTGATGTGCATGAACACCAGCACACACTTGGAGATCAACATGGACACTATGCATCAGTGTGTTGCCATACTAGCCGCACCTAAGGCGACCATGCACATGCTATCAGACGAGCTGGATAGAGTATCCGTATTAGTGCACCCGGATGTCACGAAGGCAAGAGTTCTCTTTCAGTAGGATGTCACCATTAAGCGTGCAGAAACTACCACAGAACACCAAGCTTGGAATCAGTCTGCCACGGTCGACCACCATGAGGATTTTGAAGACTTGGTTGTCCCACATATGTCCAAGTCTTAGTGATGTCTTGCATGGCTTGCTCAAGCCTATTCTGTCCCACATGGGTACATGTGCATTGTAATGTAACGTCATGTAAAATGAAAGTCCAAGTGTCGATAGCTGGACGTAACAGTCATGTATTAGGTGTGTAGGTTTTAACCTCGTATAGAAATTACCTGCATATGAATTCTAAAACACAAAAAATAAACAATGCGAGAGCATAACACATAAAACACATATACACAGGAATTTTCTCTTGGATCCCAAAACTAAGACTACCAGCTTGATTTTTCATTATGTTCCTTTCAATTTTGAAATACATATTTATACGTGCCAAAGCATCGAATACCATGGACCAAAAACCATCATGCCCAAAACCATGGACCGAAAAACCATCGCATCCAAAACCATGTGCTAAAACCATGCACAAAACCATAGTTAGGTTCATCCCACCTAATATAGGATCCCAAAAAACATTTCCCTACGGTGCTGCCCCGGACCATGTAGAGGGGGATTACGTGCCCCCCTCAAACCCCCTGGATAGGAGGGGCTTCCACCCCCTTGTGACCCCCCTGCTGCACAATCAACACAATGAAGGGGGGGCTTTGTCCCACTCTAATCCCCCAGTGAACTACGACAGCTAGTCATGGAAAGAATATAGCACAACCCAACATTCTCCCACTTGTTGTTTTCTTTCCACAGGGGACCATAGGAGATCTTAGTCGTTTATCCAACCCTGCAATACCCATTGTTTCTATACACCAAGAGAACTTCTCAAAGCTCACAGATTTTGTTAATGTATATGCAGTATTCTTTAAAGTGTCCACTTTTATCAACAACACCTTTTTTTCTTCTGTCATATCCCTCACAAAATGATACTAAACATCAATGTGCTTTGTCTTTGAATGGTAAGCAATGTTCTTTGCGAAGAAAATTTCACTTTGGCTATCACAATCTATCCTTATATCTCCATGTACTAACCCCATACTTGAACACAATCTCTGCAACCAAAATGCTTCCTTGCTTGCATGAGTGGTTGCCATGTATTCTACCTCTGTAGTTGATAGTGCCACTACAGATTGTTTCTTACTCATCCAACTGACTACACCTCCAAAAAGGTTAAACACATACCCACTTTTATATCTTCTCTGATCCCTATCTCCAGCCTAATCCGCATCAACAAAGCCATGAATATCCAAAACTTTATCCAATCCCAATCTTTCTTGGTAGCACAAACCATAATCACTAGTGCCACGCAAATACCTGAAAACCCACTTCACTGTTGTCCAATGCTCCTTCCCTGGTTTTGACATAAACCTGCTCAATACTCCCACTGCATGTGCAATTTCTGGTCTAATATAGACCATCGCATACATCAGGCTATTGACTACACTTGCATATGGAACACGAGACATGTCTTCTTCCTCCTCTTGTTACTTGGGACACTGTTCAACAGATAACTTTACACCTATAGGAATAGGAACCTTCACCGGTTTACTATCCTACATATTAAACCTCTGCAATATTGTCTCGACATACTTCCTGTGGTTTAATGAGAACTTACTTCCTCTTTGTTTGATATCTTTTAATTTCCATGCCCAAAATATAGTTTGCAGCACCAAGATCTTTCATGTCGAATTTGGAGGACAATTGGGTCTTCAAATCCTGGATAATTTCTTTGTCATTTCCAACCAACAACATGTCATCCACATACAAGACCAAATAAATAACATGGTCACCAGTTAATTTAAAATACACACAGTGATCTGCTTTGCTTCTGGTGAAGCCAAGTCCCCATATAAATGTATCAACTTTTTGATACCACATCCTTGGTGACTGTTTTAACCCATACAGAGACTTATTTAATTGGCATACCAGTTATTTCTTACCCTTCACCACAAAACCTTCAGGTTGCTTCATGTAGATCTCCTCTTCCAGATCCCTGTGAAGAAATGATCTCTTCACATCCATCTATTCTGCCTCAAAATCAAAAACAGCAGCAACAGATAAAAGTAATCTAATAGAAGCTACCCTGGCAACATGAGAAAAAATATCACCAAAATCAATTCCCAACACCTGGGAATAGCCTTTTTCTACCAATCGAGCTTTGTATTTCTCCACCTTTCCTTCTACATTTTTCTTCTTCCTGAACACCCATTTGCTGCCAATGGGTTTCCTTCCAGTTGGCAACTCCACCAGATCCCAAGGCTCATTTTTGTGCAAAGATGCCATTTCATCAACCATGGCCTCTTTCCAGTGTTTTGCATCCTCTAAATCTATTACTTCCTTCACAGTTCTGGGATCATCATTAGTAATAGATAAAGCAAAATTTGAATAGGAAGAATATAGACTATACCTTTCTAACTGCCTTCTTTCTTGAACTGATCTTCTCACACTCAGAGTTTGTGGCTCTTCATCTTCTAATTCCTCTTCTGTTGTAGAGTCTGATTCTTCCTTCTTAAGCTCAAACTGTATCTTCTCAGGTTCCTTTGATGGGACTTCATGTTTAATAACATCTTTCACCTCTCTGAAAACCACATCTTGATTGTACACAACCTTCGTTGTTACTGGCTTCCAAAGCCTATAACCCTTTAAACCATCCTTATACCCAATAAAGATGTACTTTTCAGATTTACTATCCAACTTTGTTCTTTTGTCCTTTGGAACATGTACATATGCATCACATCCAAATACCCTCAAATGTGAAAGAGAGGACTTCTTACCAGTCCATACCTCTTGTGGAGTCTTATCCTCCAACGCTAATGAAGGTGATCCATTGACCAGGTAACATGCTATCTCCACTGCCCCTACCCAGAATTCCTATCCTAACCCAACACCATTGAGCATGATTCTTGTACTTTACATCAATGTCTTGTTCATTCTTTCTGCAGCTCCATTTTTCTCAGGTGTGTATGGAGTAGTCTTCTGTCATGCTATACCACACTTGTTACAGAATTCTTCAAATTCCTTGCTGCAAAACTCTCCACCGTTATCTGTCCTCAACGCCTTTATCTTCTTCTATGTCTGGTTTTCCACCAGAGCCTTAAATTCTTTAAACCTGTCAAAGACTTCAGATTTCTTCTTAAGGAAATATATCCATGTATTCCTTGAGAAGTTATCTATAAAGGATACACAGTACATAGACTTACCTAGTGATGGAACCTTCACAGGTATAAACACATCACTGTGCATAATCTCTAATATATGTTTTTCCCTCTTACCACCAGAGGCGAAAATCACCCAATTTTGCTTTCCATATACAAAATTTTCCCAGAAATCAAAATCCAGAGAGCTATTAGTCATACCTTCTACCATACCTTTACCATGAAGTACTTGAAGGCCCTTCTCTCCAATATGTCCAAGCCTTTGATTCCATAGCATGGTCTTTTCTCCAGAGACCACTACATTTTCTGTTCCACTTTTAGGAACCACAAAACTATTACACCCATCAACAACAGTGCTACCTTGAAGCTTGTACAGAGTTCCAATCTGAACTCCCTGCATCAATACCAGTGCTCCCCAAACTATCTTGTAGGTATCTTTCTCGAACACTGTTTTTACACCTGCATCATCCAGCTTGCTTACAGAAATCAGATTTCTGGCTAATGCAGGAATATGAAGAACACCTGGAAGTGTTCTAATCCTTCCACCTTGCAACTTCAACTGGACTTTTCCACGACCAACGATTCTAGCCTTCCTGTCATCCTTGAAGAATACATCACCGCCATCATATTTTTCATACTCGCAAAACCACTCTCTATGGAGAGTGAAGTGAAAGGATGCACCTGA
This sequence comes from Pinus taeda, assembly GCA_000404065.3. Classification (NCBI taxonomy): domain Eukaryota; kingdom Viridiplantae; phylum Streptophyta; class Pinopsida; order Pinales; family Pinaceae; genus Pinus; species Pinus taeda. The sequence continues at coordinate 192,074 of APFE030058079.1, forward strand.
GCCAATCAACCATGCCTCATGATCTACATGTGTACTTGAAGAACCCAAGTACACATCCCCACCTTAGGTGGTTTTTGCCTCTACAGAAGGAGCATCATCAGATCCATTTCCTTTGTCAGGAGCTTTAGATTTACATTCCCTTTTTTAGTGCCCTTCCTTTTCACATTTTGAGCACACCACCTTTACAGGCTTTCCTGGAGATTTAGGTCTCCCACTCAATGACTTATTTTTGTTTTTATTCTGGGACCATCCTTGTGCAGACAAGGCATCACCTTTCTGGCTCTCCATATTTTTCTGTCTCACCTCCTCAGTCAGCAAGGATGAGACTATTTCATCAAACTGCAAGGTAGTTGCATTGCTACCTATTGCAATAACCGAACTATCCCATGAATCTAGTAGAGAACACAACAAACTAATGCACTTATCTTGATCTGAAATTGTATTATCAATAGACAATAATTGACTTACCACAATATTAAAGGCATTCATATACTCTGTCACCAAGTCTCCATCTTTCATCCTCAGATTATAAAACTTTTTCCGTAGGAACAATTTATTCACCAGAGACTTAGATTGGTACAAAGTCCCTAACTTGTCCCACAAAACCTTCACTGTAGCTTCCCCTGATACATTCAACAATACTGAGTCTGAGACACACAATTGTATTGTGCTCTTTTCCTTCCGATCCAACTTCTTCCATTCTTCATCAGACACTCTTGTTTTTTTAGTACATGAATCTACTGTGATCCACTTATCTTTATCTAGCAACAGATCCTCCATCTTGAGTTTCCATAACTCAAAACTCTGAATATTAAATTTCTCGATCTCTATCTTTCCACTACTCGCCATCTCCTTTCACCACCAAAATCAATCTCACAGATCTCCCACTGAACAGGGTCTACCACAGGCCCGAGAGAAACCCCTCAGCAACAAAGGCATCCCCTTGAAGCAAAAACATCTCTGATACCAAATGTAGGTTTTAACCCCGTACAGAAATTACCTTCATATGAATTCTAAAACACAGAAAATAAACAATGCGAAAGCATAACACATAAAACACATATACACAGAGATTTTCCCCTGGATCCCAAAACTGGGACTACTAGCTTGATTTTTCATTATTTTCCTTTCAATGTTACAATACATATTTATACATGCCGAAGCATCCAATACCATCGACCAAAAACCATCACGCCCAAAACCATGGACCGAAAAACCATCGCGTCCAAAACCATGTGCTAAAACCATGCACAAAACCATAGTTAGGTTTGTCTCGCCTAATATAGTGTCCTAAAAAAATTTCCCGGGGGTGCTACCCTTGACCTTGTAAACGGGGGCTACCCACCTCCCTCTAACTCCCAGGTCAACTACAAGGGCTAGTCATGGAAAGCATATAAAACAACCCAACAAGGTGAAGAGTCATGAGTGTAGATGAAGAGTCACAAAGGGGAATGTCAAGGGTCACCCCACCCTTTGCTATAAATAGAACCTTAGAACTCATTGTATAGGCTTTTTGTCAGCCGAGCTTTCGATAGGAGTATCTTAGAGAGAGCTTGGATAGTATTGTAATGAGCCTTGGCTTCTCCACTGTGCAGAGCTAGTGTATCTCTTTGGAGGAGCAAGCAAAAATGACTGTAATGTTCCACTGTCGGGACTAGTGGTTGGTCATGGTTGTATTATATGACTGGAACTTACACTTCTTAATACAACAAAGCTAGCACGTTTCATGCATATGTTGTATTATATTTCAGCTACCTTTTTTACTCTAAATGATATATGTATATGTTTGCTTATGCATGCATGTGTAGCTATTTTTTGTATATGTATGTATGAATCTTACTGAAATGTTTTGTTTGTTTAACCATCACTTTGGATTTCCAGCTCACTTGCCTTCCAGTTTTTGATGCATCTTAGCTCGTGTGTTCCCTTATTAACTCTGTGCTTTCATAGGTTTCCAAAGGGCACACTCACATCACCCTCCATGTGTTAGAACCGCTAATGCAGCTTCCTTGACTTACTGCATATGTCACACCCTTTCTACCAACAGGGACATCTTACTCACCTCTGTGCGAAACCACGGTTAAGGCAATATCGTACAACCCACTGTTGGGACTCTTACACCAAATAGTCTGAGGTCTAGTTGGGACTTCTTACCAGGGAGATCCCCTGACATGTTTGCAGGTCCAACACCGTCAATATAAAGTTATCCCGTCAACTTTTCCTTGTGCATGTAACTAAGTAATCTTTCCAACACAGTATATATTATTATTATTACTATTATGCATGCAAATGTAAGTCCCTTTTTCCAAAAGCATCCTTCCCAAGAGAGAGTTATTTAACAAGTTTATTATACACACAAATACATGCCCCGTTCTAAAAGAAAACTAATGAGTTAGTTATTATTTCTTGTGTGCAGATATATGCATTTTTCCAAAGGAACGCTAATGCACTTATTGCATGCGATTACTTTGTTTCTCTTCTAAGGTCTAACATAATAATTATACACTCTCCATGCATAGTTATTTTCAACGAATCCAACATTATATGTGTATTTCTCATGGGTGCAAATATCACATATCCTTTGATGAAACAAAATATTTCTATTGTTTTCGTGCAAGAAAATAACATATTTCTTTTCAAGAAATATCGAACATAATATTTTTAAGCTATGCATACAAATAAACTTATTTTCTCTCAAAGAAATAATCCTATTTGTACATATTTCTTATCACAAAAATCTAATAAAATAAGCTCAAACAAAGTTCACATGCATTCTTTATGAAAAATATCATGACTTCTTAAATCGTTTTTGTGTGAAGGATTCATATGCATTCTCTTTTCAAGAGAACAACATCCCCAACTTATCTTGCCATGTGCACAAAATTAAGAAAACCTTATCAAGAACACGTATATCCCTACAATATGTATTCTTTATGCATGCAAGAATATATCATAATAGCCTTTCTATATTGCATGTAACACATATCCATCCTTCAAGAGGGTCTAGCTATTTAAGTTATAGGTGGGAATACTTTCCCTTTTTCAAAACAAACTAATGCAATTAACTATTTTTTATATGCTTTTGCATATTTGTTCTTTTCAAATAAAATGTTTTTTTATTTGTGCAAATAACACATATTTATTGTCAAGAATCCAATATAGTTTCTCTATCTTTTATGTACAAAGTTCTCATGCATTTTGTTTCAAGAAAGTATCACAATTAACCCGTCTTTATTGTAGAAAAGCTAGGAAAACCCTCTTAAAATGATAACAAAGTTAACCTTTTATGCACTAAACCATGCAATTGAATCAAAATATCCAATATACCACACATAAAGAACTTTTCTTTTTACCCACGAGAACATGTAACTTTTGCAAACACTTGCGAATAAATTAACGCAATTTACTCAACTTTTACGCACAAGGAAAACATACTATTTCCAAAGAATATTCCTATTACTTATGTTATCTTCGTGCATGAAATCTTATATCACCAAAAAATTGATCATCTAATCTAATTTACTAGATGTATCAAAGTACACCATTTAAAGCCAAGTTTACCATAGTAAAATTGCTTTCACTGTGAGAAATTACTTAATAAACCACCTTTGTTAAGTAATTTATAGTTAAACCCATGAAGAATAAATAAATAAATCACTATTTATTTGATTTTCTTCTAGGAATAATTAATTAAACCATTGTTCAATTATTATTCCTTATCGTATTTGACCCAATTATGAAAAATAAACAGATAAATAATAAATTATCCTATTTTTATCTAAGAATAATTAATTAATCACTAATTAATTATTATTCTTTGTCAAATTTGACTAAATCCCCTAGGAATAATTAAATAAATCCTTCTTTGTTTATTATTCCTTAACTAATTCCTTGAGATAAATAAATCATTTATTTATTTATTATTTCGAAATAAAAGTTTAAATATTTTTTCCCTCCTAACCAAATATAATAAAATAATCCAAGTGGTTATGCCAAGAATGAGATCAATAATATTTTATTATTGCTCATTATTCGAGGATAAATCAATATTTTGTTATAAATAAAAGGGTTTTCCATTCATTATTCACTTTTGCTTATTTTAATTGTTGCACTCATTGTTGTCATTCTAGTTATTTTCATTGTCACACACCATATTTTTGTTGGGTTTATACATTATAGAGGAGAGAGACTCTACAAAAGCTGAAGATATTTAAGGATAGCCAAGACTCCATCCCATAGAGGGGGACTGGTAACATTTATTTGTTCCTTTCATAGGTGTTATAATAAAAACTATTATTTGTATATACGGTTTCCATTGGATGATTGGAGTTAACTCTTTCTTTTTGTTGTTTAACTATGATTGTGGCGTAGATTTGGACTTTGGCAGGTTTTGTTTCTGTCAGTTGTTGCAGATCTACAATGTTTAGCAACCATTTATATTGTTGAGATTGTTTTTCATCCACAATCTTAACTGGGTTCCTTTCGTACATCTTTGAGAAGAAAAAACTACAACAAAATTGGCGACTCCGTTGGGGTTTCTCTGATTATTGCTAATCAGAACATTGGTGACTACACTCAGTTTTATACTTCATATCCAAAAACCTAAGTGACCTTCAGTTTTTAGCTTAGGGTTTCTTTTTTTTTCAATTCTCTTAATGTTTCCTAGTTTTTTAACCTTAGATTTGTTAAATTTTTGACTTCCGCAAGCTTTCTGGTCTTTTCTGTAGGTCCTAGGAACTAACCGCAACAGAGATGACAGTTTTTTCGAGATTTACCGACCGATAATCAACGAGAAAAAATCACAAATTTTAGCCCAAAAAGTGTGATCTAGAGTGAGAGTGCACTTATCAGCCCAAAAAATGCGATCCCTACAGGATAATAGGTCAATATCTGCGATTTCTAGGTTTTAGGGTTTTTCTTAGATTTGTTTTTTGGTTTTGTAGCGAGATATCTGCTGGGTTGTCTAACCTCTATCTCATCCCACTTAGGCATTGATCCACTCTGATTTACTCGTGGAAGTCGAATTTAGCCTCCCCCAGGGCTTCTAGTAGGAGGAGTTTCGCTGAGTGAGTAGTCTGAGTTTGTCTAGTGCTTTCAACCACATTTTCCAAATCTATACCCTTCTATTTTAGATCTATTAAGATAGGTTGTTACCATCCATAGTTTCACATTTAAACTTGTTTGGTCATTTTCCTTAGGGTCCCATCGGTTGCCCTAGGTGTTTCACCCATCTCCATATCTTATTGCAGCAACCTTCCTCTCTGGTTTTTTGTTGTTGCTGCACCACTTTCCAACAGCTTAGTGTCACTTGATCCCAGTCACACCGACATCTAGATATCTTAAATGTTTTAGTGTATTTTCCATTGATTTAGCCACCAACCAGCATAGTGTTTGCAAACCGAGTTTGGGTGGGGTTTAGTTAATTGTTTTTTTGTTCATTTTTTGTTATTAATTTCAGTTTATTTTCAACAAGATTTTTTCTTTTTTACAAACACGATCTGGGCTTAGTCAATAAATACACTTGCACACACAAGCACACCTTAAGCAAAGGGTTCCTGGTTTACACCACCAAGCCAAGACCTGATATAATAAATTTATCTCCCCTCATCGAGACAAAGACATATTGTTGATCTCCCTTCACCATTTCTATGTCACGTGTGTCTTACCACCATTGTGCCACCAAGGCATTTGTCATGGAGACTATTAGGTATTCACACCTAGTTTTCGCTTGGGCATATTACCCCTCCTCATCAGGTTTGAGTTAATAGCCCTCTGATTCCTCACACTGACTCTTTTACTAGTTCACCTAATTCCTCATCTGAGTTCGAGCCTCCTTCACCGCATATCATCACCATGTCTAGACCCATAGCTGGTGCAGGAACCCAACCTGGTGTTGGCTCCGGTTCTATCTCAGTGGTCACATCAAGCGGAACAATATTAGGAACCATTTCAGAAGCCCCCATGCTCTCCTTTATTGCTAGGTTAAGTCTACCAGATTTTAACCAATTGATAAACAACACCATACACCACAATTATGGTTGGCCCTCTATGCTGACTAAGCTTCCCTCAGACATCCCAAAGTTTGAGGGTAATGTTGGAGAGGATCCTACCAACCATGTTCTATCCTTCCACATGTGGTGTTCATCCAACTCCATTACCAATAACTCCATTCGTCTTTGGCTATTCCAACGCATGCTCACTGGAGATGGTGCAAAATGGTATGTAGACCAGCCCACCGCATCTCATTTCATTTTCACAATGCTTGTTGAAGTGTTCCTTTCATATTTATAGTTACCTCTCTAGTATGACACTGGTACGGAGCTATTGACCTCATTCCATCAGTCCTCCGCCACTCACCTTTTCGACCATGTTCAAGAGTGGCACAGAAGGAGGAGCACATGTCATGCCCCGCCTTTCGAAGATCGTTTCTCTCTAGATTGGTCTCTTAGGAGCCTTTTAGCACCCATTGGCAAAGATGTCACATCCCATTTTCCTTAGACCAAGGAAGAAGCTCTCGAAACCGCTCTAAGATATGACTTGATTTATGTGTAACCAAGTGATGTCTATACCGTCATTCCATACCTCCCTCTTCTTGGAAGTGACCATGCATTGGGGGCATCTCATGTTGCTGATGGTATTGTTGGAACCCTTTCACACCCTTCACCATATACTCCGAAAAGTTATGGCTATCTACAAGGGGCACCAATTCCTCTAACACTCATGCCCCTCCTGCTAGAAACATGTTTTCAGGACCCCAACCCATCTACCAAACTGTTTCCCCTCCTTATGCACATCTTAGCGCTCTATCCCCTCAAGCATTAGCATCGCAACATCCCATGCATCCTTAGCCCCAACAACCGCTACCCCCTCAGGGTCAGGTGTTTCAAGAGTAGAGTGTGACCAATCCCCAAAATTCGAAGAAAAAGAATAAGGGGAAGGGTAACAAGGGTAAACAGGGTAATCAAGGTAATCAGCCTAGTGAACCCTAGGGGAACCAGCCTAACACCAACAACCAGCAACAGGGTAGCTAGCTCAAGAAAAACAAGGCTATTCGTATGAACAAGCCTTATGCATGTTGTGGTGTACATAGCCATTATACACATGAGTGCCCTCTGTTACCCAGATGCACCAAATGTGGGAAGCTCAAGCAGCTTCTAGAGGTCAACAATTGCCTCAGAATCCTGCGCCATCTCAACCAAAGTGCTCACAAATCCTTTCCTTCAGCAAGGATTTGTTGTTTCTCAACCTCAGCCAGGTGAAGCAGCCCATGCCCCGCAAACTTCTGGTCCATGTGACTACCAGATCCTTATGATGAACTCTGATGATGTTAACCCCTCCAATATCAACCTGCAAACTTGGTTGTGTCAATATGGCAGGCTCTCAACTTCGTCTGCCACTGAGTCCAAAACCAAAGCATCTGCTGAGCCTCTTACAACACCAAATGGTCTGCTATAGATCCCTCAACCCAAAGTTGAGGTGATTCCCAAGATCCCAAACAGACCATTATGTCATAATGTGGCTTCTAACCACGCAGCTCATGCATACAGTATAGTAGACTACTTGGCTCAATCACCCACTGTCATGTTGACATTGGAAGTACTCTCGTCGTGCCCATCTCAAAATAAATCTCTACTAATTTCTTTGGGCACAGTAGATCCTTATGATGATTGTTTTATTCTCTTCCCAGTTGATACATTAGAACATCCCCCATTTCCTTCATTTGTTGCTTTCTAGATACGAGTCTGAGCTCGTAATGCCATCATCTCCCAATGCATTATTGACAAAGGTGAATCCACCTGTGTGATGTCTGCTACCATTTGGAAACAACTCAAGTCACTTAAGTTTTCCCCCTCCACCATCACTTTACGTGCTTGGGACGGACACTCCTGCCAGCCCCTTGTCATGTACCGCAACTGTCTAGTTAACCTTGCGGGAAAGACTGTCAATGTTGACATTGAAGTCATTGATGCCCCTTTCGGTTACACCATTCTCTTAAGTCGTAGTTACACATGTGCCATTTCAGCTATTGCATTGGCAGTGTTTCACAAGATGTGCTTCCCCCATGAATGAAATATCATTACCATCGATCAATTGACTTCATACGAGCCGACATCTGTGACCTCCCCCAAGTCCATTATCTCATAAATATCAAATAAGCAGTATTCACCTCCCATCACCAGTATTTCACCTAGAATTTATAAATATTCCTCATTATTGGGTGCTTTCCCTAGTGTTAGCACCTAAATCCGCCTTAGGCTAAAGGAAGGCAAAATTCAGGGTAACCATAAACCACGCTCAGTCTGGTAGCTAGCCCTACCAGAACAGGAGAGGGCTCTCTCCGAGTCACACTTAGTGAATAGATAAACAAAATGGCCTGAGATGACTTACAGTGAAATATTTATCTTAGGCTAGTAAGTGAATATGGATGCAAGAAGCGATTTTTATGAATGACTGTGTTTCTGGGATGGTATGGGACCAATGGACCTCAATGAATAGAGAACTTAATACAAAGGCATGGATTACTTCGTGAGGCAAGATAGGCAGAAATCCTAGCAGTTTAGTTTAAGATGGTGCGGAATGGAGAGATTGATTAAGAGGGTGAAAAGGGCATGGACAACATGAATCCTTTTCAACAGAAGATGAACACTGAACATGAAATTTTCCCACAGGTAGAGCAATAAAATTGAATTCTACCTTAGCTAACTCATAAAAATTCACTAGAAATGAATATGAACTAAAATATGAAACATAACAAGATACATATGAAACATAAGAGACACATTTTCTACACTCACAACCACATGAATCTCATGAAATAGAGCCACTACCTTTTATTAATCCTCTGTAAAAAATATACAAAGCAGAAACAGAGTTTCTTTCCCACAGTCTCCTAGAAGTTACAAGCCAACCAACCCTTTGCAAATGGTTTGCATACAATATATAGAATGTGCCATGAAGAGATAGAATGCCCAAGGGTTGGGATTTACTCGATCATTACAAAATGAAGTGGAGAGCCAAACATCAGCTAACAGGTGCAGCGCCACAAACATGACAAATGGCTTGGGTGACCCTTTGCCTTCCTTTGCCACTTGGATAGATGCCCATATGGAGTAAAAATTATTTAAAAGCCACCTTTGGTGCTGAAAAATGAAGTGTAGATGAGAGGGCCCACTTATGAAAAGTTGTAAAGCGAAATTTCGCGAAACAGAGGCATTTTGGGCCTTTTTTCCTATATGCGCCCATGCCCTTTTCCAAGTGACTTTTGGAGGTCTTCCTGGTGTCCAAATTGGGCGTAGTATAGCTCGTTGGAAAGGTATTTGAGTCTACTTTACAACCCAACCAGAATTTTTTAATTTGGAGTTCATTTTCTCTGCAAAAATCAAATCTCCCAAGACTGGTCAAAATGTGCCAAATGAAGCTGCCTAGAGGCCAAGTGCTGTTACAGTCAACTTTTGAATGCCTTCCTCAACTCCAAATTGAGCTCATAATAGCTCATTGGAAATATATTTGTGTATAGTTATCATTTTACTTATCAAGAAAGTCATTTGACCAACCAAACTAGGAGAAAACTTCATTTTCCCAAGGTCACTTCAGAGGTGCATCAATTCTCTCGAGGCGATTGTATTTTTGACATTTCTCTAAAACCATGACACCTGTGTAAAACATGAAGGAGGTTTTTATTCCTTGGCATGTTTTGTAAAAAATATCTCTCAATTTTCAAAAATGCATCTTTTATTGCTTAGAAACATCGTTTGAGTGAAACCTATCCCGATGTGTGGAACAAGGGATTTGTCGAAATGAAGCGAAATGAAGGGGATAGGGGGCTTCTAAATTCTTGAGAAAATTTTGGGAAGTGGGGAGGGATGTTAGAAAGTAGGGGAAAGTCAAATATTAGAAATTGAGAGAGGGGAAGGGGTCCAAAAAGGGAAAACACAGGCCTAGCTTAGAAAAATGCCAAGTTGTAGCAAGAAACTAGGGTTTGTGCGAAAATGAGGAATTTGGGGGATTTTAGTGATGGGAAGTGTTTAATAAGGTACATTATGGATAGGGGAAGGTGTATGAACATCAGGATACAATTTTTCCGATGATTTGACCATCCAAGAGAATTAGCTTCAAAACCCTAGGAGAGGAAATGAAACCTTGCCTAGGCGCAACTGAAGCATGAACAAGGTGTAAAATGACCTAGTGGAACTTGACATGATAATGACAACCCTCTGAATGATGGTACACAGCTGAGCTGAATGGTGACATGGAATGACATTTGGAAAACTTTGACAAGGGTAAAATCAAACCCTAGACCTAATGCCTAGTGACCAAATTTTGCTTGAAGACTCACTGAAATGACAAAATTTGACCTTGACACCTTAAAATCACTTGTGTAAGAGCATGTTTGATCACTGGAGGAAGGCTACAAAGACTGAAACTAACACCTAGTCCTCCCCCTCCCATCTAAGAGGCTAACTATATGAGTGTTTGCTTGTTACAAGTGTCACGGGTTGCCCTTAAACAGTCTCATACACACGATCAACAGGTAGCTCCTCAGTACCCTACTATTTCCATCCTAGCCGAGCCCTATAGATCCACCCCCCCAGGAGCTCCTCTGTTGTGGGTTCCTTGCCTATGTTTCCACCAGAAAATGTTCCTCCAGGTCTCAACCATCCAGGAGTTATTCCACCAGGACATTACCCTACAAGCCAGATACCTTTCTTATTCCCCCCCTTCGGGAGTATTTTCTATCCTTGTAATGGCTTCACTGGTCCTTCCAAACATGAATCTCGGGATCATAGTATGGTACATAGATCCCCCTGCAAAAATTCTGCCTAGTCAACTAAGACCTTATCATGCTTTGACCTCACTTCAAATAGTCCCCACAACCCCTGCCATTTCTCAAGTTCCACCACAACCTCAATAAGAACCCACTCCTATTTTGAAAGCATCTGGATAGGGGGGAAACCTAAGAGGAAAGAACCTAAGGAGAAGGCTATCCAAGCTACTCTAGCCCCTAAGGCCCCAAAGTCGTCATCTCCATGTGCTTTGTGTAAATTTGTTGGGCATGCCCCCAATAACTGTCCCAAGCTTCCTCAACTTAAACTTTTGGTTCATGAAGCGTTCCTTGAGTGAAATATCCCTAAAGTCCATGTTAACTTATAGGGACCACATAAGAAACCCAAAATGTTGTGCACAAATCACCTTTGTGCCTTGTATGATCATCATGGTCACTACTCCCATTGTTGCCCTCGTCTCGATGAATTTCACGACTACCTTGAAGCACTTCACGAAAATGAGGCCACTCGTAGTGGATCATCTTTTCCTCTACCCTGGATTCAGGTACCACTAATCAGCCAGAACAAGGGGACTCTGGTCCCACCATCTTGATCCCTCCCCCCAATGTCAAGATGATAGACACCATAGGCCACATCCTTTACCTATCATCATCCTTGAGTTCCTCGCAGGCAAACCTTTCTGAGGTTTCTACGTGCGCTTCTACCAAACCTCCTTCGACAGAATCCTAGGTCTCAACATCTGTAGATCCTCCATCTACTAACCCGTCGTCTACCATTCAATATGATGTGTATTTGAACCTTCTTTTTCAGGTTGATGCACCAGGTAATGCTACCGCGTCATGTAGTCAGTCTTCCTCTCATCTGCCAATCTTGAATCCTGATGAGGAAAACATGGAAGCTATGTCTACCCCTGATTACCCTTGGACCTAGGCAAGGGGGAATATTTTTGGAGGATTCTGAAGGCCATTTCCTTCCTAATCCTTGTAGTGCACTCTACCTCAAGAAATGTCACTCATAGCATATCCCTTTGATTTGCATGTCTTTATTTCTACCTTGAAGTTAGGTAGATTGCATCATCTCATCCGTTGTCTTTTGCACCTTTTAGTTGGATCCATCATCCACACTGTATATCAGTCATGCCGATGGTGCGAGTCACATCTCTAGGAATCTAGCCTTGACAACCTATGTCATTTTTACCCCCTTTCATATGTTAGTCCTTTCTAAAGGTGTGTGAATTGTATCTGCCACCAATAATCAGGTCAAATATGATGCAGTGATAGGTTTGTTAGTCGATGCCCTTGCTCATTGCATCCTTCATCTTCATGTTCGTTCAGATTCCTTGCTACTTGTCATGCAATTGAATGGTGTGTATCATGTGCATAACCAAGTCCTACTTAGAAAATATCTATGAGTTAAGTTGTTGGTACCTGAATTTGAAACCATCACATTCAGTAATGTTCCTAGAGCCCAAAACAACTATGCAGATACCATTGCAGATAATATTCTAGATTGGAATTTATCACATGTATACCATAGAAGGCAACCATAAAACATAACACATGGCAAACCATCATCGTCATCATGGTTTCATAATCATATTATGTATCATATAAGTGTTTCAAGTCCACCACTCTAAATACATCCAGTACACCCATAGCATATAGGGGGGAACATAGGCCCCTACATTTCCTTTGTAGGATCTCATTCCAAGTTGGGCCATGATGCTTGAATCCCTTTTTTGAGCACTCAGAACACAATGGCACTCCACAAAGTCCTCCTACTATGGGGCATCATTCCCACCTTTGCATACCAGATCATTTCCCTCCATCGCATATGCTTGCAGGAAGTATCCCATGCTTGGGGGCATGATGGTTTTCCCCTAGCCATCTTCTCAATTGAGTCTCAACCTAGATCCCACCGAATCTAGGTATGGTTGATTATCCTCCCATTCCTTGGATAGTTTGTCCTACCGGCCTCTCCGACGAACCATATGCAGATCGCATATCGTAGATGTTTGATACCATATCATCAAATATTCTACTCTATGTCCACATAGTCACCATGTTTGACTTAGTAGCTGAGGATGATTCTAGACCTCCTCTAAGTAGTTCATTCTCGTTTTCTTTAGTTCTTCACCAGGAACCATCACTCCAAGAAGAATTAAGGCCATCTTTAGACAAGTAAGACCACTTTCCTAAAAGCCATAGATCCTAATTCCGATGATCAGTTTGTCCGCTATGATATCCATAAGATTTAGGGCCTTCTCCTCCTCTCAAATTGGATAGTGTTATAGACATATTTGGGCACTGCAACCCCAAGCTCATATGTCCATAAAATAAGGGCTCCTTAAGTCCCTAAAAGTGTTGTTTCATACCTTAAAGGATCATGGTCAACTGATTACATCATTTCCCAGAAGTTCCACCTGAAAAACTACACAGAACTGGCCAAAACTGGACCATACTGACTGCTCCTTGGTCAGGGTGTGATGCATCTAACTTTCTACACATAGGGGGTGCGATGCATACTGAAATGGCCTTTTGTAGGGTGCGATGAGCGAGAATAAACAAATGGCAGAGACAATTTTCTAAGTGGATGATCATGGAATCTTCTTGAAACTTCTCATATGACACTTGCCTCTCTAAATTCGCCCAGGGATGAGTAAGAGATAAATGAAATTTCCAAGTGGAACCAAGAACTATCAGTGGAATGAAACTAATCAAAAACCCAAAGCTAACTCACACCCTTGCAGACATCTATAAGTGGATCCCTCATTTGAGAGATCTAGAGGCTGGAATTTTGTAATTTGTAAGGAAGTGCTATTGATTTGTTGGTGAGAAGAGACATTGCATTGTTGGGTGATTTGCTTGTTCATGAGGTGAAGAGGGCTTCTACATTGGGAGGATGATGTTGGGTCAGACAGCTGGGTTGTAATCCTCGCTTACACTACTATTAATAAAGTTCTTTGGGTTTTCCATATAATCGTGTGTTTATGAATCTTATTGTTTATGAATGCAATTGTATGGTCAATGTGTTTCTGATTCTGCATTGTTTATGATGTTTTAGATGGAGATGCTTTGATATTTTTCTATTACTTTGACTCTATAAGTACTCTTTGAAGTGGTACAAGTAGGATAGGACTGGAAAATTCTATCAAGGAAAGGAGAAATCAAGCTAGGATTAAAGTGGAAGATCGAGGTTGGTCCTCTTTTCTTCCCTCTTATCTATCACACTTAGAGGAACTCTTGAAAAGCTTTCATTGTTTGTTTCTAAGATAGCTACCCATCCTAGTGGGACTAACAGTTCGAATCGACACTAGTTTTCCCTGAAACAAAATGGAAACTCCACTGGGGAACGAATAGTTTGTTTTGTTTGTTTATTTTTTGCTTTATAAACTACAGACGGAGCCCGAAGTTAGCTAGCTAGCCTTAGAAATGCCTTTGCTATGCAATTACGAAGTAGATGAATGTTGCTTCAGTCAATCTCCATGTTGGTTAAAGAACTGAACATCTGACTTACAAAGCATTCTAAGTGCGCTTGTGGTAGCTCAGAACCTCATAAGATCTTACCCCTATGCTTTGTTTTTACTGTCCATCATTACTCACCCTAAATCATTGAACTTAGCTGCAAATCTTGAGCAAAAACCAAGCTCAGTTTCACTCCCTAGTCCATCGCACTGTCTGTAACTATGCAACCTGGATGCATCACACCTCCCATGTGTTGCAGGTGAGATGCATCCCTGTTTCCCTATGTTGCAGGTGCGAGGATTGAGTGATACTGTTTTTCTCTCTGAGAGTTGGTTTTTTCTCGTTGTTTTCAGCTCTATTCAGTAGTTTTGCTGCTCATGATCAGTATCTTATTGTTGGAACCTTCTTCCCTCACATATTTCAGCCTCCATCAGTTAGGAATTGTAAATGTTTTTTTGTATTTTTGAATGATTTACAGTCTTCCTTTGTCAAAAGTAACTTAATTGAACTGTCATTTTTTATGCAAGTGTCGTAATTGTCATTTTGAATCAAAAGAAGAGTGTCATAAAGTCTTCCTCTTCTAGATAGTTGATTGTACTTTTGTCATTGTACTTGATTTGAATCATTAGTATTTGAAGTGTCAAAAAAAATTTTCAATTTCAAAATCGAAAAGTGTCGTCTTAGTCTTCCTTTCGTTTTGAAAAGAAATTGTTAGAAATGTCGCTTTGAAAGAAAATAGTTCAAATCTGTACTTAGCTTTCCCTTCTGGCATTCACACATTAAGGAAGCAGAAAACAAATACATGCATGTGCATTTGCATTTTGACTGCATGCGAAATTTGATTTAGGAAAGTGCATTTAGTGTGTGCTCCATGCTCTCTGCTGAAAGAAAATCATAATCTTCTTTCCTTTGTAGCTAGGGTTTTCATTGCTAAAAGAAAATAAACAACTATTTATGATTTTAGATTGCATATTTAGGAACTTCACATCTACATCACGTGGTGAACCTTGAAAGACAAACTTCTAAGCAAGATCAACTCTAAAAATCTCAATGAACATAAAAATGCTTTCGAACCTAATGCAACACATCTAGAAGTCTAGGCTAGGGGTGTGTTTTGGTGTCGTAAAACCTAGTAACTATCATTTTCATCGAAGGTTGGGTGATTCCTCCTCTTTGATACGTCAAGTGCCAGTACACACTTGTGCTCCCCATACCATCGAGTATATATTGGGAGAGCCCAATAGGCTGATATACTTTATCCTTAGGAAGCCATGTCTATCGCCCTATCAATTCAATGCACTAAACAGAGCATTCAGGAAGATTGACTACCATACATAAGTCCTTGGTAATTTATCTATCATTTATAACGAAGGTGTATTTTGCAGTTTTGTGATCGGTTTGGTAATCCCTCTGTCTAGATTTTCAGAGTAGTCACTTTCATTCCTTTTCAACTCCTTAAAAGAAAAGGTCCATCTGAGCACTTGTGAGTTCAGGCTCATTAAAAATCGAAGGTGACTAGAGTCACCTTCAGCTTTTTCTCGACTCTTAAAAATTGAAAAAGCAAGTTGGGTCAAAGTGTCTTAAAATTCATTTAAATCGGAATAACTTTTTTCCCCTTTAATTTTTGAGTTGATCAAGTAATCCGCAATCGTGGAAGAAAGTCAATCAAAACCCCGTCGTTCGCGTAGACTAGTGAGTCAACCATATTTGACTCTGGAAACGAAACCATCCCGGGAAAAACGATCTTGTTTAACTGAATCAAATTCACCTGATTTATTTGAAACTTGTGTTTCAACATCGTTAGAGGCTATAGTTACTCCAATTATCTTTGGTACATCTGCCTTTAAAGAAAAAGTTCTGCAGTTACAAGAGGACATTAGAACTGATCCTAGTGTAACAGTAGACACCTCTATTCCTAAAGCAGCTCCACCTAAGACTGATCTAGAAACTAAAGGTCACTTACCTGAACATCTGGAAGTTCACTGAAGGTCCAGTGCATTTTAGAACTGGGATCCACTTATATCCTTCTACTACAGAAGTTAGTTCTTTTAATCATCCTTCATCGCAAGTTCTTGTCAAATCGCTAGGAAATATTTTGGATAGACTAAATATGTCTAAGCAACCATCAACATCTAGGACTATGTCAACTGACACAGCTACGGTAGAGCTTCCTGCTACCATTTCTACAATGTTTGCTGGTATACCATCTGTCTCGAATAGTTATCAACAACAAGCCAGAGTCCACTCATGGACTATTTTGGTGACATGGTTTGTTCCTATTCCTCCATCCAGGATCTCATTTGGTATTTCTTATGTTGAAACTCAACAAGTTGATCCAATGTATCTTCAAAGGCCTATCTACCCTTTAAGCACTGGATTGCCACCATATGGGGGGTAGTATGCCTTTTCATTATTCCCTCCTAGAGAACAACCATATGGGAGTTTACAACAAAATTCAGGTCAAACTGGAATTACATCAAGCGGTTAGGTATCGATACTACCTCAACAACCAAGGGTTGTATATTCAATGCAACCAGTCCATCCTATGTCGAATATTCCCACTACACCTGCTATTGTGACTGTATCACAACCTCAAGTCTCTTAGGTTGCAATACAACAGCTTCTCGTCTCCACGATTCAATCACAACCCCAGGTTAGTGTCTCCTTACCTGGAACGACAAAGGCTCAAACAAGTACTATCACTCTACATCTTGGTCAATCATCCAGTATTGGACAATAGTAAATGGTCCAACAACCATGGCTGGTGCAATATCAACAACTGCAATTCCATCAATCATATCAAGGACCCGAGCAACAAGGCTTTGTAAGTAATGAGCAACCTCATTTCCAAAATGGTTATCAATAACTATACTATAATGGTTATGCCCATCAACCTTATCAAAGTTACCTGCATCAAATACATTATGTTGGTATGCAAAGACCTATTGCTCAGGCAATTCCATCTTATCTTGGGTATGCTTCACCTAACCTGAATCAACAGTTGCCTTTTGTAGTAACTCTAGAATTACCTGATCTAAACAGGTTGACGAATGATCCAATTGCTTACGCCCCTTGGTGGCCTAGGATTCCTCGTAAACTTCCCTATGATATTCCTAAATTCAGTGGAAATCCAAGTGAAGATCCATCAAATCATGTGATGACATTCCGTTTATGGTGTTCATCCAACACCCTCAATGATGATTCGATTAGGCTTTACCTTTTTCAGCGAATGTTAACCGGTCTAGCAGCAAAATGCTATCTTGAATTGCCTAGAGCTTTGTTTGATAACTTCATCACCCTTGCCACTACCTTTTTAACCCATTTTCAGTTACCCATAAGGTACGAAACAGGGACAGAACTCCTTACCAACTTTAAACAAGCAACTGTGACTCACATCTCTGATCATATTCATGAGTGGCGACGTTGTCGAAGAATGGTAAAGATGTATGTTCCTGATCTTAGTTGAATGGTATATAAAGTCATTATTACCCTCTATTATAGAGGATGTGGCTAAGGGAGGAGTTGTCACTGAAGAGCAAGTCATTGCTTATGCACAATAATTAGACTTCATCTATACCCACTCTGGCATGCTCTATGACAAAATTCCTGACGCTCGTAGATCGGAATTTTCCATTCCTCCCCCTCCTATATCAAACAAAGAATCTCATGCCAGCGATGGCATGATCGGTACAACAAGCACGAAAACCGCAAAGGCTACATCTAAAAATACCATATGGTTTCTAGTCAAAATGCAGATGAAGAACCTTCTGCCTTAGAGATTAATGCCATGCGAATAGAAAAGGGCAAAAATCCTAAGCAACCAAGGGGCAAGAAGAAAGGGACAAACAAAAAGAAGAAACATGAAGATTCAACTCCTGAGAAACCTTCTGGAAACCCTACTGGTAAGAAGAAACTTAATCAGCCATGTTTCATATGTGATGAGGACCATTATACGAGAGATTGCCCACATTGAGCTGAGGTCACGAAGCTTTTCAAAAAGACTTCAAATACCTCAGCGATATTGACTGATCTGTTTCCCAACCCAAAAAATAATTTGGTTGCTAGTGATCGTGCTTTCCCATCCCAAGTGCTTATGCTATCCATCTCAAAATAGCAAAATGATGCTTTGATATCAACAAGGAATAAAGATTATGGAAATCCACAGTCATTGAACAACGAGGCTACAGATCAACCCAGTAGTTCGACAACAACTTCGCCAAAAGTTGTTCCACTAATCATTCCTAAATTAACAATAAAGCTTCCTAAGGGAATAGTACATAAATCGACATTTAATCCTCATGCTCGAGCAACACAGAATTATAATATAGTGGAAGATCTGGCACAATTGCCATCCGCTATGTCGACACTTGAAGTACTGCAGAATTGCCCCTCCCAAAAACAGGCTTTGTTATCAGTCATAGGTGGGATTGATCCAGCGGATTCCAATCTAGTGGGCTTTAATCATAAAGGATACGAACCTCAGTTACCCTCACAACTCGCTTTCCTCATACAGGTAAAAGCCCTCAACAAAACTGTTCATCGAACAATCATTGATGAGGGAGCAACTACCTGTATTATGTCAATGAGTTGCTGGAAAACTTTAGGCTCTCCACCCTTGTCATGATCATCAATGACATTAAAAGCGTTCGATGGAATAACATACACGCCATATGGGATATTAAGTAACTTGCAAATCGAACTGGGGAGTAAGACAGTAGAAATTGAAGTCGAGGTCATTGATGGAAACCGTGACTATAATATCCTACTGGGCAAGCCTTGGATTTATGCTATGGCTACTGTTGTGTCAACATATTTTAGAAATATTGCATTCCCCTTTCGAGGTGGAATTACAATCATTGACCAACTAACCTTCCTCCCCAACAGTTCCCAAGTTACCGGAAGCATTCCGTTGATCCATGGAAGCTCTCAATCGCTTCAAAATATTAGAGTAGGTCTCCTAAAAGACCCTTCCTTAATGGGTACTTTTGCCCTTCCGCCTCCAAGTAATCTGGTGGAAGTGGCCACAGTGGGAACCTGTCATATGATATCTTCTACATCATCAAATATTAAGAAGAACTATGACCATTTTGATAGTGTGGATCATCACGAGGTATTGCCCCCAATCCCTACCATACCTACATCCTCTGCGATAAATTCAGTGATGTTGTACATTATCTACTGGGGGAATTGGAACCAGATCTTTCCTTCATGACCCCTTATGAGTTGTGATCGAAGGTCACCAGAGGATAGTTCGTTGACTGGTGTCAACCTCGTTAAAAAATGAAACCAAGGATCTAAGCAGAATTCCTTGTCTTGTGTCAAGCTCGTTAAAAAATGAAACAAGGCTAAGCAAAGTTCCAATTCGAGTCTTTCACTTGATCTCGTAAAGGAACGTTCATTCCATCCACCTAATTACCAAGTAGTCTGGTGAATGTAACGAAGCTTGGGGGGCATGCACCCTTGTCTATTTTGTGGACAAACCCAGCTATAGAGATAAGTTTTCCTATAAGTTATGTGATTGGTCCAAGTGACCTTTCACCTTTGTCTATTTGGCAGACAAAGTGCAGGAAGTGTTTTGTCTACACATTGACAGAAAATCATCTTGCTTAACCAAAATAAGTTTCCATATGGTTACTGAAGACTTTTGTTATATTGGGGGCATGCAAACCTTTTTATACAAACAAAAACGACCAATTTCATTTTTTAGCTTTTTAGCTTTCTAGTTTAGTCGTTCCTAGCTTACATAAAAAGGAAAAAGAGCAATGTTCCCGCAAGTTTCAAGCTCATTAAAAAATGAAACCACCTTTGGTAAATAACCTTTGTGATCGCTTTGTTATCAGTCTTTTTGAACCTTGGTTATGTTCCTTCTATCACCTCCATTCATTCGGCTGACCATACACTTTCACTTGATTGTTTACCCTTTTGAGGAAAACCTGCAATGAGTGATTCTGATTGCCACCCTCTTCACACTGCCATGTTTTGAGAAGTTCCAAACTTACCTGGAACCAATTGCTACCTAGAAATACCACTTGTTCCCCAAAAACGAGTCCCTTTTAAACTCTTTTTAAACTCGTTAAATATAAAAAGATTGTCAAGCCATTGGCCTTTCTAGCTCGTTAAAGTAAAAGGAATACCATCCCACTCATATATTTTAATATTTTTGGACCGGAGGGATTATTAAACAAAAAGATCGAGCGCTTGTCTTTGTCGGCTCATTAAGGCTATCAAAAGTCATCCCTTTCATATTATTTTATACTTTTTTGGACTTAAGGGATTATGCCACGAAAAAGGACTATTGGAGTCTCCTTTTCATCCCTTTTCAAACTCTGTAAACATGAAAAGGACCAAGTTATCTTTGTCATTAAACTCGTTAAAACAATAGCGACAAACTTGTCCACCCAGACAAGAACAAGTCTCACTGATGCTAGGCTCGCTAGACACAAAGAGACAGGTTTGTCCGAAGGGAAAATTACAGACCAAGCATATGTTATCCTCCTCAAGCTTGACAAAAATAAAGAGGTACTGGTCAGCAATGACTGGGGAAACATGGGAAGAAAACTTGAAGAATTTTATTAGTAGCAGGTCACTCTTGAACATGGCACTTTCACTCCATCACCGTGATTGAGTTGGGTTGGGTTTTTCCATTCACCATCACCATTGGTCCTCTGTACTATGCATGGGGTTAATGCTACCAGTCCATATCAGTGTCGCCAATATGTTCAAGAGAAGTAATTTAGAGAATTCACCATCCAGCAAATGCCTCATCCACTGCAATACTTCCACCCTTCATTTTTCATGACTGCCAATCCTGAACCTTATATCATCAGATCGTTTTCACCTCAACAAAAATCATTTGCTCCATTTCGCATCATAGATGTGGGATACATGGAGGCCCTCCTATGACAAGTCACTTCTTGTCGACATCAGCTCATTATAGAAGAAGTTTACTGAGAAACAACCCTTTCAGTACTTTGAAGCTTGCATGCCTCAATGGAAAGTTTCTCACTTGCGGTGACATGTTTATATCAATGAACTTCAACTAAAAGATTTTGTGTGGTGTTCGACATTGGCTCACATATTCACAGCATGTGAATTGTACTGTAGTACCTTGAGGGTCATCATCATTATTGGTGATTCCTCTCGCGTCTATTAACAACTTACATTATTGGCTGGTAATCAGGCAATGTCTTTCCATGTTCGACTTGAAAACATCTTTTCACATGGATCGACTTGTACATGGAGCAAAGATTGAACGAGTTTTGAAGACCCCAGATCTAGTTTCAACCATCCAGGCTGCGATATATTCGGGAACATAAAGACATCAAATGTGCACAGAATCTACACAGATAGTAATCTAAGCAAAAGAAGATGAATCTTCATGCGAAGAATCACTAGTCTGCAACAACAGACGATTGTCTGTCCTATGTACATGAAAATGAATTTATAAAGCTGAGCATGGGAATGCCCGCCTCAGCTAGATCATGAAAATAATAGGATGATGATGTACTATATTGTATCTTATATAGGTCACCTTCCAGTACGAATACCTCGGATCCTCATGATAAAGCATTTCACCTGACATTAGAAGATTTACGACCTCATGCTTTAGGGGGGCAGCTGTTATAGACATATTTGGGCACTGCAACCCAAACTCATATGTCCATAAACTAAGGGCTCGTTAAGTTCCTAAAAGCTTGTTTCATACCCTAAAGGATCATGGTCAACTGGTTACATCATTTCCCAAAAGTTCCACCTTAAAAACTACTTAGAACTGGCCAAAACTAGACCATATTGACTGCTCAATGGTCAGGGTGCGATGCATCTCACTTTCTACACACGGGGGGTGTGATGGATACTAAAATGGCCTTCTGTAGGGTGTGATGAGCAAGAATAGACAAATGGTAGAGACAATTTACTAAGTGGATGATCATGGAATCTTCCAGAAACTTGTCATATGACACTTGCTTCTCTGAATTCGCCCAGGGATGAGTAAGAGATCAATGAAATATCCAAGTGGAACCAAGAACTATTAGTGGAATGACACTAATCAAAAACCCAGAGCTGACTCACACCCTTGCAAGAGATCTATAAATGGATCCCTCATTTGAGAGATCTAAAGGCCGGAATTTTGTAATTTGTAAGGAAGTGCTGTTGGTTTGTTGGTGAGAAGAGACATTGCATTGTTGGGTGATTTGTTTTTTCATGAGGTGAAGAGGGCTTCTACACTGGGAGGATGATGCTGGATCAGACAGCTAGGTTGTAATCCTCCCTTACACTATTATTAATAAAGTTCTTTGGGTTTTACTCCATATAATCATGTGTTTATGAATCTTATTGCTTATGAATGCAATTGTATGGTCAATGTGTTTCTAATTCTGCATTGTTTATGATGTTTTAGATGGAGATGCTTTGATAGTTTGTTGTTACTTTGACTCTACAGGTACTCTTTGAAGTGGGACAAGTAGGAGAGGAGTGGCAAATTCTATCAAGGAAAGGAGAAATCAAGCTAGGATCAAAGCGGAAGATCTAGGTTGGTCCTCTTTTCTTCCCTCTAATGTATCACACCTAGAGGAACTCTTGAAAAGCTTTCATTGTTTGTTTCTAAGATAGCTACCCATCTTAGTGGGACTAGCAGTTCGAATCGACACTAGTTTTCCCTGAAACAAAGAGAAAACACCCTTGTATAGGAAAACCCACAATTTTATCTATCGCACATTGCGACCAAACCATAGCTCAGTTTGACAAACCATTAGCATCTTTGGAAATCTCTCATCGAGCTCTATAATGGGTCCTCAATTTTCTATGGTTTTACACTTCACTAGGGAGTCATTTTTCCAAGGAAGGTCACTTCGTCGCCCCTCAAAATCAAATTTCATCATAAAGAGACACTTGTACTTTTAGGTCCATCTCCTCTTAATACTTGTCGTAGCATATTTCAACTTTCGTCATGAGTAACCATCATTTACTCATGTTTTGATGGTCCCCACCAGGCCTAGTCTATGTGGTAACGTCATCGAGTCACCCTTGTTCAGAGCATCCACAATGAGTCACCCTTGCATTCTTGGAGTCTATTTCATGTCCCATTATATCATGTCATAGTATTCCATCCATATTTTCATACCGTTCATCCTATGTTGCCCATTTTGGCCCCCAGTCATACTTTCCTCATCCCCTCTAGAGTTGAGTCAATTGTTGGTAGGTCAACCATGCACTTTATGCTCTGCCAAGAATAGTCATCTGTTTGTCCCTCAGTCCAACTTTTTTTGCATTATCCCTAGTGTCAGTCCATCAGTCACATTCCTATTCTCCCTCGTGCCTTAGTTGAGGATCCTCCTTGCCTCACCTATCACGAACCCTATTTTGTCGACATCAGCTCATTTATTCCAAAAGAACAGCCTAGAGGGCAGTGTATCATGATTCCAGATCCCATTCTTGTTTAACACCTTGGATCGATTAGAGGGACTCATTATTTCCCTTTGACTTGGTTGTTTCATGTTCGTGATTCATACACTTGATGGTCCAATGATGCAGCAGATTGTACCAGTGATTCCCGGGTGTGTGCGAGATGTTTCAGACCTCATGAGGGGGTGGCCCTTTAGGTATCCCCCCACATGCCCGGATGCATACCTACTATGCTACAACCTCAGATGCAGTTCTGCAGAGTTCAAGGGTTCGGTTCCTACTGATCGCAGTGTTGATAGCATGCACGTCTCCTCGAGATGATCCATTCAGTTTTGCAGAACCCTTCCTTGTTTAGCAGGGCTTCTCCAGTTGTTTTGCCCTCCCTCCCACCTATTCTTTGAGGGAAGAAGCTTTGTATCTCATGTACTTAGATATTATTGTCTTCAACATTGGATCATTTTTTTCCAGGTGAATTATGTATATGGGACACACTGTATTATTTTCTGGATTTGTTATGCCAACATATCATGTACCGTTTAGCATGTACTTCATTCCTAAATTTTATATTTTTGGGTGAACCATTATTTTTGTACTAAGTTATCTCGGTGGGTATGCGCATTCCTCCCCTGCCTCATTGAGGTCCGATACCACAACATAAAAGGAGACTTGCATTAATCTCGCCCCCTCTGTCCCTATCCTCATTCAATTTATCTTTATTGGTCTCTCTCTCTCTCCTTCTCTTTGACTACCCTGTGTTGTCTAGTGATTGTCTTTAAAACGTACTTCAGTCACACATTTTGCTCCTAACACTCGTACATTAGGGGATAACATGATATCACCAAAATATTGATCATCTAACCTAATTTACTAGATGGATCGAAGTACACCATGTAATGCCAATTTTACCATAGTAAAATTGCTTTCACTGTGAGAATTTACTTAATAAACCATCTTTGTTAAGTAATTTATAGTTAAACGCACGAAGAATAATTAAATAAATCACTATTTATTTGATTTTCTTTTAGGAATAATTAATTAAACCATTATTCAATTATTATTCCTTGTCATATTTGACCCAATCATGAAAAATAAATAAATAAATCATTAATTATCTTATTTTTCTCTAAGAATAATTAATTAATCGTGAATGAATTATTATTCTTTGTCAAATTTGACTAAATCCCTTAGGAATAATTAAGTAAATCCTTATTTGTTTATTATTCCTTGTCTAATTCCTTGATATGATAAATAAATCGTTTATTTATTTATTATTTCAAAATAAAAGTGTAAATAATCTTTCCCTCCTAACCAAATATAATAAAATATTCCAAGTGGTTATTCCAAGAATGGGATCAATAATATTTTATTATTGCTCATTATTCGAGGACAACTCAATAATTTGTTATAAATAGAAGAGTGTTCCATTCATTATTCACTGTTGATTATTTTCATTGTTCCACTCACTCTTGTAACTCTGATTATTTTCATTGTCACACACCATATTTTTGTTGGGTTTATATATTATAGAGGAGAGAGACTCAACACAAGCTAAAGAAGTTTGAGGATAGCCAAGAACCCATCCCATAGAGGGGGACTGGTAACATTTATTTGTTCCTTTCACAGGTTTTATAATAAAATTATTCTTTATATATCTGGTTTCCATTGGATGATTGGAGTTATTACTGTTTCTTTTTGGATGATTGGAGTAATTACTCTTTCTTTTTGTTGTTTAACTATGATTGTGGCGTAGATCCGGACATTGGCAGGTTTTGTTTCTATCAATTGCTATAGATATACAATGTTTAGTAGCCATTTATATTATTGAGATTGTTTGTCATCCACAATCTTAAGTGGGTTCTTTTCATACATATTTGAGAAGAAAACACTACAACAAAACTACCCATAATTTTTTAGAAGGTGATTCCATAAGTTATTATCTTTAACCACACCTACATATTTCGCCTCAAGAAGTAAATCCTAACTTATATTCGTATGGGAATAAAACTTGTTTATAATAAAATTGGAAAATAAGTTGGGTAAATAATTAATAGTGATTGTTTTCACTCTCATCGTAATAAACTGATGCAATATTTTTTTTCTTATTCAAAAACTTTAACTAGTATCTCCTTGTCGAAATTTCATGAAATATTTCCTAGGAAATAATACTATGCAAGGTTTCATGCATGTTTTTCCCAAAAATAGAATTACTGAAATAAACGTACACACTAAGGTTCATGCATGTTTTCTAATAAAATGATTAATGGATACCTTAGACGCATGCTTCAACTAACCTCTTCGCTACCTTACCTTGTGAATTCATGATCATTTTCAATTACAATCTTGTCGGTTCTGCAATAGATACACAAACAATTGCCATGCTTGCAAGCTTGCAGTCCCTGCATATTGGATTTTCATCCTTCAAAACCTTATCAAATATTAGAACTCACTTCATCTCTTGAAGTTTCCAACTAATACACAAGTGAGGAACAATCAAAATTTTCACAAAAATATGGTTGAACGTCATAATAGACAAGTCATGCTTCCATTGAGAAATGGAAAGTGCATGTATTCATCTGGTACAAAGCCCATTCTAGAAACTGTTGATGAAAAAGTTACAATATAGCCCAGTTACTTTGTTATGCCCTAACTCTCTCCAATGTAAGAGGAGAAATGCTCCCCTTGCCTTAACAATAAAGGTTGTCACGTAATAACCTCTTCAAAAAAGTTACACACCGATCGTAATTGTTTCTTGGCACAAACCCATTTCGCTATGTCCATGTATTAAACCTTATATATATTTTTATATTATTAAATCCTTGATACTAAAATGAAACAATATATCGATTGTAGGGGATATTACATAATTCCCCCCTTAAAGAGAACACCATCCTCGATGTTCATCTTTGATTCAAACTTTAATTTTACTCATTATATAATAATCTAAACAACCTGAAAGGGAATCCTTCCCATTTAAAATTAAGGATTTCATTTCCATGAAATACCATTAAAGGAAACAATAATTTTTTTATGAATATTCATAAGCATTTATAGCTACAAAATTATGTAGGTTCTACTTTCCAAAATTTAGCCATTATTCAAATTTGTAGAAACAAAAAAAAAAACTCTATACCAATTTACTATTACTTATCAATTACTCTTGGAAGTCA
The DNA here is from genome assembly GCA_000404065.3 of Pinus taeda. Lineage (NCBI taxonomy): Eukaryota > Viridiplantae > Streptophyta > Pinopsida > Pinales > Pinaceae > Pinus > Pinus taeda. The sequence goes on from APFE030058079.1 coordinate 218,891, forward strand.
TGATCACTTTTATGCAAGCACTTTAAGGATGGTTGAACAACTCATCAACATTCCCTCACAAACATCCTGTAAATTTAACACAATCACGTTAGTCACAACATTTTCAATAAAATGAAATATGTTTAACTATCAATCATTCATGCAATGCCAAGCGATATTTTAACCACAATGCTTTCACAAGTATTTAGAGAGCACCAACCCTCTAATCATCAAAATGACAAATCACTACACCATGTGCAGAATGTCTTAGATCTCGCTAAAGACATCCACAAAGTGCTTCTAAAAGTACTCAAAGATCACCTAGCTCTCTAATCATCGAAATCATCAATAAATGCACCAAGTGCATACTGTCCTAGCCCCTGCTAAGAAATTAACAAATATTAGTAAATACAATAAAGGAACTTACACTTACAGTAATTCCTTTCCAAGCACTAGGCTCCTTTCCTATCAATATGTACATAAAATATTTAAACAACTGTATAGAAAATTGAATTTTAACATAACACATAACTGATTAGTTGGTTTTTTCTTCTATGAGAACCACAATGGGAAAAAAATTCTCCTCCCCACTAATGGTAACTTGTTTCCACAACTAGATCAAGACATTTTCAAATCTAGGCACTTCTTTGACAGAGACCATACCATGCCTAGTTTGAAATTTCACTAGCCAACCAACTCAACAATTTTAGTGACCACATAGGATCCAATATAGGATTCCTCTTGGCTTCATCCTACCTATTTCGATGAAAACATACCATCTATGAGGAATTTTGGGCCTCCTCTAACAGGCTCCAAAATCAACACAGTTTCCTTAATATTTTTCCCCTCTTCACCATCTTGGCCAACTCTTTTCCCTTACTGAGATCATTTATCTCTATGGCAAGGAAATACGGGAAGGAAAGCACCTTCAACCACTTACAGAAGGCAACCGCCATTAACCCTAGCCCTCCTATCATTTCACTACTATTCGAAACTATATGGCATGCAAAATTATCTTTTAACACTCTTTCCCACAGTAATTTACATAATGAACCATATGCATATTATCATTAAGAAAAACAAGCATTTATCTACACCATGCATTTATACTTGACCCTCAGCATGTGTCCAGAATATCTAGATTGATAGGAAACATAACTTACATACTAGTTGTATACTTTATGATTTTCCAAAAAACGCAATGATGCATATAATAACGTTATAATTTATCATTTACGGTTGCAATTTTCATTGCAATGTTTTACCTTCACAAGTTTTTGTATTCCGATTAAGCTACCCTTGCTTAATCTCATCAACAATGCTAGTCATAAATATGCATTGTCTAAATAAATATTCACTTTCGTAATGATTTTATTTTCATGTCTATAATACTTTTATGCATAAAAGTATAAAATTATTCATTAACGTATAAATTTTAATAACATTTAGGGTAACAATCCCAAAATTTCCAATTCCCACAGTATATTGTTACCAATAGACCAACACATGAATTAAATACCATAATCACTTTTTTACAACTTGCAATAAGCTTTAATCAAAACCAATTCATGCATATATGTTTTATTAGTTATTCATGCAACACTAACCACTCAATCCTACCAACTATCTTATGCAACCATGACAAGATTCAATCAACAACTAGCTATTGTAGTCAAGTCTCACTACTTGACTCATTGTTTATTTTTAACATCTAAAGGTGCTCTTTCAATATCCTTTTTAAAACAATCTATCATCTTCTTCAAGGACATTATACATCTTTTACATTCATGCATTCATTCATTATAAGTATTGCATTCTAACTTTAGTCATGTTCATTAAATGTATCAGTAACATTGTGATATATGCAAAGGTTGGTAGTCAATTCTCACTTCCACTAGTGAGTGCTCATGATTTTTTATAGGTGCAACAAATATCCTCAAAAGAATTCAAATGTCATGAACATAGTTTTGCATCACACTTTCTTACTTACTACTCTTCAATGCAGTTACAAACATGAATCACACATCTCATGTCAAATGTACTCTAATATGTAGATTGTTAGACTCATACTTGAGATGATATCCTCTAGTAGCATACCTCTAATTTTTTTCTTCTTAAAAATTTCTGAAGGCGCAAGTGCTGCAACCTTTAGCTCTGGTACCACATGTAACATCCCTCGGCAACCTTGCATGAAAATACATGGAGTTAGATTTTTTTTACAGAATTTACCCATGGGTAAGTATCCAAGTTACTATTCCATAATCCTCATTAACCATTAGGTAAAATATTCATCATTACATAAAGTAACTTTACTAAGGAATAGTGAGTTACATAACCATTAAAAACCACTATTGTAGCATATTAACATAAACATTCTCACATAATCTTGCATCATTTTCATGATTCCTTTAACTAAATTAGTTAATAACATATTTGATATTATAAACATCACATCATGAAAGAAATCGTCATCATAAATCCAACACAATAAGTTATCACATCATTGAACACTGATGTACCTTAGAAACCCTGTAGGGTGAAAACTAACAAATTTTGAATTTTATTATTAAACACTTGTCAGGGTGTTCACCCCTCACTCAATGGTTATAAGGGAGTCCATCCCTTGGAAATTTTCATAAAATATCACAAGGAAATATCATTTAAATATAATATATATAACTAAAAAATATTACAATCATCATCATATCATTTACCCAAAAAATTTCAATATTTACATCTTTGTGACCTGGTTGTTCCATCATTGAATGGCCTGCAACTCACACTCATCTACATGGACCATTAGTTATTTACCTGCCACAATGTTAAACATAACCTATCATTTTCACAAGTCACCGTCCTTTCTTTCCCTTGTTGTTGTCAACAAGATTTGGTATCATGATTAGATAAAGCATTAATCAACCAATAATTAGTCTTTCCTTCAACATCTAGCTATGGAGTCACCATCTCTTCCTGATCATCTAGGGCACCAATGAAATTTATATCTAAAGCCTAACAGTTTGATTCAGCCACGAGTTTAGCTAAACCTTGGCCTTTGATAAGTTTTGTAGGCTTTATTTCAATGTCATATTCCAAAATAGTGGCAATACATTTTCCTCTCTTCCCTTCAGGCCCATTCTATGTTAGAATTTATTTTACTACTGAATTTGAAACATATGCAATGATATGTAAGTATAAGATGTACACTAAAATATTTAATAACATTTACTAAAGTAGATGCTTGCTTTTCCATTATGTTGTACTTTAGTGTAGCATCTCTCAAAGATTTGCTAAAGAATGCAATAGGATGCTCATAACCTTGATCATTCTTTTGCAACAAGACTGCTGCAATAGTATGTTTTGAAGCAAAAGTAAAAATTATAATTTTATTTTTTTGAAATTCGCACTTATGAGGACAAGTGCTTTAGTAAGGGCTTCTTTGATTTCCTCAAAAGACTGCTTAGCCTCTACTGTCCACTTAAGTGTTTAATATTTCTTTAACATGTTATTCAATTCTCTAATTAGTTCTGCTAAGCTAGAAATGAATCTTCTAAAAAAAATTATTTTACCTCAGAATGATTGTAATTCTTTAATGTTTCTAGGGTGGCGGATGTTTAGGATAGCCTCTATTCTAGCTGGATCAATTCTAATTCCATCTTTTGATATTATGTGTCCTAAGAGTTTACCTTCTTCCAGTCCGAAAAATGATTTTTTAGGATTTAAGGATATGCCAAATCTTCTACATTTAATAAGAATTCTTATCCAATGATCTAGATGTTCATTATATGATTTGGAAAACACTGTGATATCTTCTTGGTAAACAACTAAAAAGTCATGGATTTCTTTTGCAAAAGCTATGTCCATAGCTCTTTGAAAGGTAGCCCCTGCATTCATCAATCCAAAATGCATTTTCAAATACATGAAAGTCCCCCAGGGAGTGGTAAATGCAGTCTCTGCTTGATACTCTGGTTGAAATAAAATTTGGTTTTATCCAGAAAACCCATCAAGTAATGAGATTGTAGATTATCCTACCACCCTCTGTAGAATATGATCCATTTTAGGGAGGGGATAATTATCCTTCAGTGATACTTTGTTCAAGTTTCTGAAATAAACATAGAGTCTGATTTCCCCTGTTTTCTTTCTTGTGGTGACTAAATTAGAGACCCAATCTGATTATCTAATCGGTGCTATGATTTTTGCATCATACATCCTTTTTACTTCTTTTTCAATTAATGGCATAAGAACTCGATTAATTCTCCTAAGATTTTTTTTAAGGGTTTTTGATGTTCTTTGATAAGTATTTTATGTTGGATAATGCTGGTGTCATAAGATTTGAGGTCTTCTAACTCTAGGCAAAGACATCTTGAAATTCTTTAAATGAACTTATGTATTTCAGCTTTTGATTTGGAGGTAAGGCTTTGAATATTTTAATAAGCTTAGGTTTTTCTTCTATTCCCATGTTACATTCTTCTATGTCTAATCTTAAAGGCTCCATTTTTCGTTTTCTAGCTGCATCATTTGAATCAAACAAATCTTCTAATGGGACTAATCCCTCAGGCAAAATGTTATTTTTAAGGTTTGAAATCTCATAATCATAATTGATTATTTCTTCTATTTCTACTTTTTCTAAGTTATCTATTTCTACTTTAGTGAATTTAGCGGGTTTATTTACATCTAAAGCATTTATATCTATCTCATTATTTATGATGTTATCTACTGTGCAATGAATATCTATGTTACAGTTTTCGAATTCTCACTCAATATTCATGAAATCATAGATTTGAGAATCTTGTGAAAAAATCTGCCAATATTTCAGATTATCAGGTATAACAGGTCAATGTCTTACTTTTGTAGTGTACTGGTGGTTGGGCTAAAAAGGTAATCTTCAAGTGCTAGCAAAAGTAGCCAAACTATGAGTTTGCATGTTCTGTTTCCTAGGAATAACAGCAAAATCAGTTTCAAGAAGTTCCTTAATCAGATCTAGAACAATTTTTTTGTATAGGCTAAGTCTAGTATTATTCACATAATACTATCTTTTAATTTGTTTTATGATCAATTCCGAGTCTCCCATGACAGAAACTCTCTTGGCTTGAATTTTTCTTACAATTTGCAGTCCTAAGATTAAATCTTCATACTCTGCCATGTTGTTTGTTCATTTAAAGTTTAATCTAAAGAGATGGAAACTCCATAAAACAAGAGAGAAAAAAGAGCAGGGCAGATAACAAGTCTTTGCATATCAAGGGAGACTGGAAGGGGGAGAGTTATCACGTTTGCCGGAGAATTGAGAAAGCTGGAGGGCATATAATTGAAGAAAATGCTAAAGGGACTTTGGAGATATAGGAAATCCAACACAGAAACTACTCCGTGAGCCTGAACACCATGGATTCCTGAATCATCCCCAAAGCAGAGCACTGCACCTGCGAGGAGGCCAGACATACGTGAAATAGGAACAGAACTGAATTGGGGGAGCGCCATGGGATTAGAGCGAGGGAGCCTATGTAGAATGTCGAGCCGCATTAACATAGACATGAATGAGATATCCAAGATATTGAAGACAGACAACAAGTAAGGCCAGGTGTCACAGAACGTACTCCACGCGCCTGCTCCTCCCGCCGACTTCATACCATTACCTATCCCGTTCACCCACATCTGGGAAGGATAGATCTTGTTGCACCAAAAGAGTGCATTCTTGTTTAAGTTGCTCATCATTAGATCTACTGAGAGGACTAGAGATGAAAGGGAGTTGCTGATCAGACCCATGATTAGCCAATCTATCCACTACTCTGTTAGCAGATCGCCGAACATGCTGGAAGGTAACGCTGTGGGAAGACCTGAGCCAATCTTCAATTTGCTCTAGTCTACTTAGGAGCCACCAACTAGAGGCGATCTTTCCAGCTGATGTGCCTGATTGGATTCGAGAAACTGCCTCAATTAAGATTTGTGAGTCCCCTTCTATCACCAGAGGGAAGAAATTTTCAGTTATAGTTGTGCAAATGCCCTTCCATAAACCTTCAAGTTCGGCAGCATTATTAGTATCTCTTCCTAGCAAGCCATGATATATATGGAGAGTCGGGCCCTCAACATTTCTGAAAATGCCTCCATATCTAGCCGGCCTCGAATTGCCCTTGATAGCACCATCGAAATTTAACTTTATGGTCTGGGAGACAGGAGGAGACCAGTATTGGGGGGAATCAGAATGAATGGAGGGATTGAGGGTGGCATGAGCAAAGAAAGTGAGATTCAGATTCCAGTCTTCTAGAACTAGGCATTCCTGAGGAGAGGCTGGCAGGTCCGAATTTTGCCAGTGTTTCAGAGCAAGAGTTTCTTGAATATTCTATTTAAGAAGAAGCCAAAGGGAGTCTAGAGGCGAATGGAGATTTTTAAAGATCTTGTTATTCTTCTCCTTCCATAAGATCCAATAGACAAATCCCGGAATAAGGATCCAGAGGGAGTTGAGGACTGGACTTTGGAAGGGTTGCTGAGGCCAATTCCTGACTGTATTTGTGATGTCTCCTTCTCGTCTTCCCATTCTTTTGTTGCACAAAGAAATTCTCTCCCAGAGTTCTACAGCTAGCGGGCAGGTATCCAAAAGACGCACAATGGTTTCTAGGTGGAGGTTGCAATTGGGCCATCTGGAAGGCCCTATGAAACCTCGCTTTTGAATATTATCCCAAGTGAGGATCCGTTGTTTGCTTAAAAGCCACAGGAACGTGGAGACTTTTGGCCAGATGCTTGGTTGCGAGATCTTATCCCATAGCTGATCTTTAATTATCTACTCTGGATGATAGAGAATTTGGTATGCCTCGTTGGTGGTGAATGTCCCTTTTGGAGTATATCCCCACCAGATTTTGTCCCTTTGATCTGAGAACTTGATTTTCCTTAGTTTGAGCTCTTGATCAATCTCTTCAGAGGTTTCCTCTTACCAGTTGGCTTGCCATGTGTCTACTGATCTCCATTGTTGAAAGCCTTGAAGGGAGTGTTGCTGCCAGAATTGATAAACCTGGGTTTGATCACTTTGTTGCATGGTAGCTTGCCATTTGGGTCTGTGGAAGAGAGCAGCTAGTTTGGGGAGCTGCTACCGGGAGTCTTGCCAAAATCTTGCTATGGTGCCTGAGTGTATTTCCCAAAAACTGTGCGCTTGAATGAAGACACTATTTTTTCTGGCAACATTCCAAATTAATGATCCAGGGTTGGTGATGCTTATGCGGATGAGCTCCTCTAGGGACCTTCCTGGAGCATATTTGGCATGCCAGATATGAGCCCATAGAGAGTACAGATTGGAGACCCATTTCCACCAAATTCTGGTGCCCATGGTGTTGTTGCTGTGAAGGGGATCCCTTAGACCAAGCCCGCCAGCTGACTTCGGAAGGCAGACCTCAGTCCATTTGACGAGCGCCCATTTTTGGTTGAGTCCTGAGGAGCCCCATAAGAAATTTCTCTGAAGATTGCAAATTCTCTCAAGAACCCATTTGGGAGCTGCCAATATGGAGAATAAATACAAAGGCATGGCTTGGAGAATGGATTTGATAAGTTTGAGCCTGCTGGCGATATTAAGAGAGCGGAGGGTCTAGGAGGAAAGCCTGGTTTCTAGATTTTCAAGGAGTGTTCTCCAGGGGGAATGATTGATGGCTGAGACTGTCAGGGGAGAACAAAGGTATTTCGAGGGAAGTGTAGCTATAGGGTAACCCAAGATCCTGGCTATATCCTTTTGGGTTAGACTGGGGGTATTGAAGAAGAAAAGCTGGGATTTGGCGACATTGATGGAGGTGCCTGAGGCTTCAGAGAAGAGATTAAGAAGGTCTAGGAGGGCAAAAGCCTCATGAACTGACGAATGGCCAAAAAGAATAATGTCATCAAAAAACTGTTGGTGAGAGAGGGGGGAAATTCCATGAAGAGAAATGCCCTTTAGAGAGTGAGAAGAGATAGCAGAATGAAGGAGATGACTGAGACCTTTAGCCATGAGCACAGAGAGGAATGGAGAGAGAGAGTCACCTTGGTGAATACCTCGGGAAGGTCGGAAAGGCGAGGGAGGGTAGCCATTCAGAAGGATGGAATAACTGGGGGAGGTAATAATATTCATGAGCCAACGCGTCCAGGTGGCGCTGAAGCCAAAAGCTAAAAGCATTTGATTAATGTAGGACCAACTGATTTTATCGAATGCTTTGGAAAGATCTAGCTTGAGAATCATACCTGGATTTTTTAGAACCTTGAGAGAATGAATCACTTCATGTGAAAGCATGATGCCATCCAGAATCTGGCGCCCTTCAACATACCTTGTCTGCTCTAGAGAGATGAGGAGAGGGAGTAAAGGTTTGAGCCTGTTTGCCAAGATTTTTGAGATGAGTTTGTAGATTACGTTACAAAGAGCGATGGGCCTGTATTTATCAGGAGTGTTGGAATCTTCCACCTTAGGCACAAGCACTATTAAGGTGGTACTGAGAGAGGGGAGGATCCAGTGCATTGATCTTGCTTCTTCCACAAGTTCCCATACCTCTGTTTTGATGTGCTCCCAGAAGGCGTGAAAAAAATTGGCTGTAAATCCATCAGGTCCAGGTGCTTTTCCATCCTTCAGTTGGGCTAACGCATGCTCCACTTCCCGCATGGATATTGGCTGGAGAAACATATTGTTGTGGTCCTCCGTGATGATCTTTGGAATATGCTACATGATAGAATGTATTACCTGTGTTCTTCTGCCTAGGGGCTCTCTAAGAATGTCCTAAAAGTGCTCTTTGAATTCTTGTTCCATTTCTTCATGTGCTTCCAGACATTCTCCTTGCTTATTGTTGATGAAGGTGATGTGATTGTGCATTCTCCTTTGAACTGTGGTTCTGTGAAAGAATTTGGTATTTTTCTCTCCATCCTTCAGCCATCTGACGCTGGATTTTTGGTGCCACATTGTTTATTCTTGCTTCCAACGTGTTTCAATCTTGGTTAAGAGTGACTTCTCTTGTTGCGTATATTCTTCAATTCTGCCCTCATAAATAATGCGTTGTTGCAATGTGTTCATTTGCTCCTCCAACAGTTTCTGATGGTCGAAAATATTTCCAAACTGAGTGCGATTCCAAGATTTGATCGCTTGTTTGAGATATTTTAACTTCTGCTGAAACTGGTACATTTTGGCTCCTTCTGTGGGATTGAAAGATTTCCAGGCATCGATTACCACATCTTTGAAATTAGGATGTGAAAACCAAAATGCTTCGAAGCGAAAGGGTCTGTTGCTCCTGGCACCTAGACGCGACCATTGTAACATTATGGGCCAGTGATCAGAACTTACCTGAGGCAAGATGGAGGCGTGAAAGTCTCCCCCCATGTGAATAGCATTTTCCGACATGAGAAATCGATCCAGTCTGGAGGCGATTTGCTGTGAACCCCTTCTTTTATTGGTCCATGTATAAATGCCATTAGAAGTCTGAAGGTCCATTAATTGATTCCTGTGAATGAAGTCTTTGAGGCTATGACTATCTTCATCCAGCCTCAGACGTCCATCAGACTTTTCCTCCAAAGAGGTGATGATATTAAAATCACCCCCACATATCCAGAGGGGAAAGCACCTGTTAGCATTGAGCTCTGAAATAGTTTCAAGTAGATCCAGTTTCTTTTGTAATTCTTGCGGAAAATACACATTGGATAGATGACCATGGATATTGGTTCCAATTAGGTGGAAGGTGGACTGTATGAAGAAATGATAGGCATGGGAGTCATGAAGGTAGAGCTCTTGAGGATTTCATATGATTGTGAGCCCTCCAAATGCTCCAGAAGCATCCACTAAGACTGAACGGCACCTCGGCCATCTTTATTTAGTATTTTTTCCAGAACTATACTATTGCATTTTGTTTCTTGAAGGTAAATTATTGAAGGCTTATCTTGCTGGATCATTTTTTTTATCATCCTGTGTTTTGCAGGCTATTGAACCATCGCACATTCCATGAGACGAGCTTCAAGGGGAACAATGGGGAAGATTTTTGTAAAACTTGTTCAGCTTGGGGAATCTACCAGAATCCACCAGCATTTCTCCAATGATGATAGTCCTTTGCAGATCTGTTTTGCGTCCGTGCTTCTTCGTCTCCTTCAAGATTTTTTTCCCGTCCCAAGGACTGCCTACCTGAATACTAAGATATTTGTTGTGCTGTGCTCTAGTTAAAACTTCTTCTAGTCTTTCTATTTCTCAAGTGTGTATAACACTGTATTCCTTCTGTCTGCATGCTATTTTCAGCTTGAGTATGTCCAAACCTGCCAGATCCACACTTTCTGGTTCCTCCTCCGTATGTATTAGTGTATTATGTTCTTCCTCCTTTGAATGTTGTTGCATGCTTAGTGCCAGAGCTGCATCTATCTCCATTATGGAGGATTGTAGAGTTGTGTCTTTGTCTTTATTTGTATTGGAGGTGGAGGCGGGGGTGATGATGGATTCAGAGGTCTAGAGGGGATCTGTAGACTTGGGCGTATGTGGGGGAGATGAGGGAGATGAATCTGAGGGGGGGATTGAGAGGTTGTCCTCCATGCTATTCGTGGAAGTCAGGATATCAAAACTGTTCCGGGTTGTATTTTTCTTGAGATTTTCACGATCCACAGGGGGTTTCTTAGCATGCCTTCTTCTACTTGGGGACTTTTGTAAAATCCTTAGCATCTTTACTTGCCTCAGTGACAGGGGTTTTGGACTATAGATTCAGAGGGAAATCCCTAAAGATATGGCCATGTTGGTTACACTTCCTACAACGAATTGGAATATACTCGTAGTCTATTGGTTGAACCCATTCATAATCATCATGAAATAAGCTTACCGAGTTAGTCAGAGCTTTGGCTAGATGTATGTGGACACAAATATTGGCGTTCTTCGGCATTTTGTTTCCTCTGCGACCTTGATGAAGACCCCCAGGCTGTTACTTATGTTCTTTAGGGTTTCGTCATTCCAGTATTCCAAGGGAAGTAAGTACATTCGGATCCATATTTGAGCCCAGTTGAAGTCTTCCTTGTCTGGATTGAACCTCTCAACCCAATCACGTAGGTACAGGCCGGAAAAGTTGAAGAAATATGGGTCACCCTCGAAGATATGCATTTTATCCTCTAGACAGTTAAAGGTAGTGGTGAAGAAGCCTTTAGGTCCAAGGTGCAGGGTAACTTGTCCTTTTGGCTTCCACTTGGAGGCAATCCAACCTTGCATGGATTTTTCAGTAGGCCAGAATCCTAGAAACTTTCCTATGAGGGCGCGATCCCTCATATATTGAATCTCATTGTTGATGCGCTAACTGGGGAGATTTATTTTGATTATTTCTACCGTTTCAGGTATACATGTTGTAGAGGATGCTTTGGGTCTTGACGTAGAGTTGTTTTGGTCAGAACCTTTGTCTTTAGTTGTCGATGGGCTGGTAGCGAAGTCACCTTCATCATTTACAGCTTGATCAGTTACCTGCTCTGCCAGCGGATCAGAACTAGAACTGACCTTTTTCTCTGCGCTAGTTGACTTGTCAGGAATGGGATTGCAGGGGGGAGAGGGGGTCATGCCCTCCCCTCTGGAGAGTGGATTCATGGCGGCGTGAGTAGAGACGCCAGAGTCTGGAGACAGAGAGCACCTTGGGGGAGAAGGCCAGGAAGTGCAGAAACCCTAGCTATGCCGGTCGGCCCTAAGTGCCATTGTCCCAAAAATCTTGGTGACACATGAAACGTATGTACAATATTACAAGACTAATCATAGCCAATTAAAAATTATGAATCCTATTATTATAGGACCCTAATAGTGGCTCCACATGGGGATGACATTTCTTGGTGAAATGTCAAGAACTCTAAGATCAGTAACCTTTGAAACTTTGACTATGGTTGCCTTGTAACAGTTTCTCTGTGATTTTCTTTATTCATGCATATGATGCTACACCCTTCAAAGCTTAGGGCCTTCTCTTCAGGCTTCAACCTCAAACGATAATCATCCAATCCAATCTAAACTTTGCAATGTTATGTACAATTAGCAAAGTAAACAAATGAACTAATGTTAATCCAGGGACAAGTAATGCTTCAACATTCTACCATTGAATGGTCCACCTCGTAGATTTGTTCCATTTGATTGCCTTAAGAGAAATGCATTGTTACCTTTGTAACCATAAATTATATAAGGGCCTTGCTATAAGAAATCAAATTTACCATGTTTACCCTTTTCTTCTCTTCTATAATTCCATTTGAGTACTTTGTCACCTATGTAAAATCATCAACTTTGCTTTTCTTATCAAAAATCTTTTTGATTTTATCTTGGATCACTTGGGATTTGACATAGACTTATTCCTTGGTTTGTTGCAAATGTATTCTCCTGTTTATCCTCCTTTGGATATCATTTGGTTCTAATTGCAACTCTTGAATCATTTTCATCACTGGTACTCCTAAATAGGATGGAAAAACAACATCCATACCATATACTAGTTGATAAGGAGATGTGCCAATGGAATTTTTGGTATTTAGTCTGTCTACCCATAAGGCATTAACCAACTTTTTGTTCCAGGTCTTATTATTGTCTTCTAATAGTTTCTTAATGATATTAACAAGGCTTTTGTTTGAAGATTCCGCAAGTCCATTACCTTGACGGTAATAGGCAGTGGAATGGCCAAGGGTAATGTGATATGTGTTACCAAAGTCTACCATTTTCTTGGATTTGAAAGCAGCCACACTATCAGTAATGATCTTTTGTGGGCATCCAAACCTAGAAAGGATGTTGTTCTCAAGGAATGAAATGATGATAGAGTTTGTGGCTTGTCTAGAGGGGATGGCTTCTATCCATTTAGTCAAGTATTTGGTGGCTATCAAAATCCATGTATGTTGGGCTTAAGAGGATTGGTGAATTTCCCCAATGAAGTCCAAACCCCATTGTTGAAAAGACATTTGTGTGGAGATGGGTTTGATAGGTAATGGTAAGAGTTTCTTTTTTCCTTCAAATATTTGGCACTTGTGATAGGAATTCACATATTTCTTGACATATGCAAAAAGGGTGGGCCGGTAAAAACCCGCCCTTAAAATCTTATCAGTAGTTGTTTTCTAGTATAGGTGTCCTCCACAATCTCCTGCATGATTCTTGTATAACTTTGTGAGCTTCATCTTTTAATAAAAAATTCAACAAAATGCCGCCATTATCTTTCCAAATTAAAGCATTGTCTATGATATAATATTTTATTGATTTCATTTTCAAGAATCTACCCTTAGTTCTAGATAAACCAGGAGGAGCTTGTAAATTTAGTAAAACAAATATGATATCTACATACCATGGTGAATCTATGAAAGCTTCTCTGATCTGTGGAGTCACCATCTCTTCCTGATCATCTAGGGCACCAATGATTTATATCTAAGGCCTGACAGTTCAATTTAGCCATGAGTTTAGCTAAACATTGGCCTTTGATAAGTTTCGTAGACTTTATTTCAATGTCATATTCCAAAATAGTGGCAATCCATTTGCCTCTCTTCCCTTCAGGCCCATTCTGTGTTAGAATGTCCTTTACTACTGAATTTGGAACATATGCAATGATATGTGAGTATAATATGTACACTCTGAAATCTTTATAGCTTTCACTAAAGCAAGTGCTTGTTTTTCCATTATGTTGTACTTTAGTGTAGCTTCTCTCAAATATTTGCTGAAGCACGCAATAGGACTCTCATAACCTTGATCATTCTTTTGCAATAACACTACTGTGATAGTATGTTCTGAAGCAAAAGAAAAAAGTATAGAATCTTTTTTGAAACCAGGACTTATGAGGACGAGCTTTTAGTAAGGGCTTCTTTGATTGCCTCAAAAGCTTCCTTAGCCTCTACTGTCCACTTGAGTGTTAAATCTTTCTTTAACATGTTATTCAATTCTCTGATTAGTTTTGCTAAGTTAGAAATGAATCTTCTAATAATTGTTATTGCACTTTTTTCTCAACACAATTACATGTGGATTAAATGTATAAATATTGCAATGATATCTATAGGATTATGGATGAGATTCTCCAATGCCACAATGCAAAATTACAATTAACAAAATACCCCAATAACTTAAATTCACTTAATTCTAAACCTTAAAACTAACTTGAATTCAATATTTTTACTTTAGTTTAGCTATATTTAAACGAAGTCCTAGGTACTAGTCACTATGTAGAAGTTGTTTAAATAAGATCAGGTTGTACACTACAAAAAGTGCACAATCGCACACATTGTGGGTGACCAAATAGACTTATCAGTTTAAAAAATTTCCTACTGCATTTGTTTATATATTTTCTTATAAAAAATGTTATTTTACCTTAGGAAAGTTGTGCCAATTTAATATAAATTAAGGAAGCGGTAGATTAAATATTTACAAACATAAAATATTATATTTATAAATGTACGAAAATGATTTAATAATTTTTTATTAGATATCGTGATGTAAATTATTATCATATCAAATTATAGTATTATTTGAAATTAAGCAAATTTTCACGACTTTTTATTTATAAAAATGAGAAGAAGTATTAATTTTTACAAATATCATTTTTGCATTATGTATGTGAAATTAGTTTTAATTATATTAATCAGATTTTATGAGTATGAGTTAAAAGTAATTATTCATTTTTGTATGATTTTGAATAATTTTCTCAATTGCACATTGTTAATTCTGCTCCTAGGTTTAGCTCAAATATTTTATAGACCTTTCTTGACAATCAAATTTCCTTAGCTTGCCACATTATTAAGGAAACTCTAGCAAGTAATCTTGCCACCCCATTTGTAATGTAGAAATTCTTTATAGATTCAAACTGTAGATTGTAATATGCTAAAACAATTTACTTGAATCTACTCTATTCATCAATGGAAACAATAATTAATCGATAAAATCACAAAGAAAAAAAGGAAGAATTCAATCACATATAACAAAATAATTTTATGGGGAAAGCCACAACTAAAATCCCCTACTATCTCTATATTGAATTAATCAGAAAATTTGAGAATATTACAATTATTTTCTCAAGCCCGGGCAAACTGTGCACTATCACAATCTATCTCACTTCTTCACAAACAAGCTTCAACCAATACTTAGCCAAATCTATTTTCTGTCATAGTCCTATTTGCTTGCACAGTTTCCTAAGGAATTAGCCCATATTTAACTGAGAAATTTCTCATCCATAACTACGCAATCCATCATAGGCCTTCCTTTGATTGCATGTACAATCAGTTAAATTTAGATGATTTTACAACTAATAGTTACTATTCGTGAACTCCAATCTCAACTAGGTCGTTCTATTATCTAACATGCATGAGTTAATTAAGAGTGAATCTTCAGTTTACTAGTTGAGCAGTGTTGGTTATACCCCACTACTGGATCTCCCACTAATTCATCCATTAGTTGGAATTAGTTTAACTGAATTAAATAATTACAACTCAAAAGAACTCAACCCGGGTCCATAAAATTTAGAAACCACTCTACATGACTCTATATAGACTCCAAACTCAAATTAATTGAGTCAACTAAGTCAAATTAAGTTAGTTAAGTATTACAAGTTGCTATGAGAATTAGAATTACAATTTAATTCAAGTACAAAATTAAATTAGGATTTTATTGTTGCATTTTTCAACACTCCCTCTCAACAACAAAGGGATTATTTTCTACCTCGATCTTGCCTCTAGGAAACTTGAATTTTCATCTTGACAATGCCTTTATCAAAATATATGCATCCCTTTCCTCTGTAGGAATGTATTCCAGCAACATGATTCTCCCTTTCACACAATATCATAGATGGTGACACTATATTTCGATATGCTTGGACCGATCATGAAAAACTAGATTCTCAGAGGGTTTGATATAACTCTGGTTGTCACAGTAAATCACTATAGGATCCATTTGGTGAACAAATAACCCAAAATGGATCTTCCTCATCTAGATAACCTCACAAGCTACTTGACTAGTATCCATGTACTATGCTTCTACTAAATTGAGTGCAACTAATCTTTGCTTCCTACTGTACCAAGAATCTTTTGTTGACCCAATACTAAAGATTCCCCCTTATGTGCTCTTTGTATAAAATGGACTCCCTACCCAATCTACATCTGTGAAGCCTTGAAGCTTCACTCCCTCTATCTGTTTACTGAAAAGACCAAACTGATTGGTCCCTCTGAGGTATCTCAACACATTTTTAGTTTCCTTCTAATAACTTTTGGTTGAATTAAGCATAGCTTGACTATGCTGGTTAACTAAAAAACATATGCTCAGTTGTGTGTTCACCAAATATATAAGCGAAACCACAATATGTCTATAAATGGTAGCCTTCACTACTTCACCTAAAGTAGCATCCTCTTTCCTCCAGATGCCTGCTAGAGGAGTCTCCATGGGTTTGTTGCTCTCCATGTGGAACTTCTTCAATATCGCGGTGGCATACTTTCCCTGAAAGGCAAGCAGTTCCTCATCTCGTTTCCATACTTCCATACCAAGAAAGTAATGCATGAGCCCCAGGTCTTTCATCTCGAATTCTCTTGTAGGATCCTCCTTGAAATATTTTATCATCTTCTCAACACCTATTAGAATCAAATCATCGACATATAATACTATAATCAGCAATTTACCTTCAACCAAAATATGGTAATGGTTCGAATCTACTTCACTTTTGGTGAAGCCCAACCCAATGAAATAGATATCAATTCTAGTGTACCAAGCACGCGGTGCTTGTTTTAGTCCGTACAACACTCACTTGAGTCTACACACATGCGACTCTTTGTTGAAGGTCTCAAATCCTTCTGACTGTTCAATATACACCTCTTCCTCAATCATGCCACTGAGGAATGTTGTCTTCACATCCCTCTGATGTATCTTCCATCCCATCTACGCTAACAATGTTAGAATAGATTTTATTAATGAGTACCTTGCTACTGGAGAAAAAGTCTCATCGTAATCAATTCCCTCCACCTGAGAGAATCCTTTGGCCACAAATCTAGTCTTGGGTTTCTCCACACTCCCATCTGCTACTTGGTTTACCTAGTAAAGCCATATGGAACTCACCACTAGCTTGTCTACTGGCCTTGGGACCACTTCCCAAACAATTTTTCTGATAATGGAGTCATACTCCTCAACCATGGCATCAACCCCTACTAGTTGTTGCACTTCTTCCTCAAATGAGGATGGCTCATCATCTACACTCTTTCTTATCAGAGCCATGTAGCCAGTGTACTAATCTAGTGACCTCTTCTGCTCGCGCTGTGATGTGGGTGCTCCCATATTCTCTCTAGCGTTATGCATAAATTTGTCAACCTCTCTGGTGTGCTTCCTTTCATCTTTGGCAGTCTCTTCATGAGTGAGTGCTTCCACTCTCTCTCCTCTTCATGTGGTTGCTCCACATCATCCTGAGGTTCCTCCTTTGGAGCTAAAAGCTCCTCGTCTACATGTAACTGAAGCTCCCTCTCAAGGGAACATATCATTGCCTTCTCTTCATCAAACTTCACATTGCTAAGAACCATTGTCATCTTTCTGGATGGAAGGTACATACGATAGTTGTGAGATGTGTTAGTGTACCCCACAAATATGGCCAATTTGATTGTTGGATCTATATTTATCTGTGCAAACTTGGTAACATGACAGTAGACTGATGAACCAAAGTTCTTGAAGTGTGCCACATCTAGTTTCTTACTTGAAAAATCCTCTTCTAGTGTACTCATCCCAAGAATTCGATGAGGGATTCTGTTATGCAAATAAATAGCTGTGTTGCATGATTCAGCCCCCAAGTGCAACAGTAAGCCCTGATCATGTAACATCGCCTGTGCCACTACCATAACAATTTTTTTTCTTCCTTTCAGCCACCCCATTTTGTTTTGGCTTATGAGGTGATATTAACTCTCATCAAATGCCTTTTGATGCACATATGTAATTGAATTATTTTGACACATATTCTCCACTGTTATCGCGTTTGAGAGACTTAACTTTCCTACCAATATATTTCTCGACAAGTGCTTTAAGTTCAAAAAGTGTAGCGCGCATATGATATTTCTTCTACATGATGAAAATCCAGAACTTATGAGAAAAATCCTCAAAAAATATTACATAATGCCTATGCTTGGTCGTGGATGTTGTTGAGAATGGTCCACACACATTCGAGTGAACTCAATTAAGGATTTCTTGTGCTCGATTGTCTTAATCATGAAAGCAAGCTTTGGTGCACTTCCCTAATTTACACCCTTTGCATGTGTCTCTCTGCTCTATTGTAACCTTGGAAAGTCCTATATAAATTCGTTACATGATCTTCAAAGCTTTGTCATTCAAGTGACCCAATCTTTTATGCCACAACTCATTGATGTCTCAACTCTGCACCTTCTCTTCTTTAGTGCTCAAAGTAGCATAGTCTTCTACATCCAATCTGTGGAGGTTCTTCAAATCCCAATCCACTTCACCTATCTTGAGGCTATGTGACAAAGGAAAGGATTCCTTACTAAATTTAACATCATAGCCACAATCCTCCGACATGGGAACTGAAACCAAATTATTTCTCAAACTTGGAACATACATCAAAACTTTTAATGTGAGAGGAGTACCAAACTCGCTCTGAAATGTCATAGTACTGATGTTGCTTATGCTATACCTCTCATTCCCTCCCATTTCAATGTGCATTTAGATGTCCTTCTCCTCCAAGTCACTGAAGAACTCTTTGTTTCTGAGCATATGGAATGAGGCTCCACTATCCAGGGACCACACACTAGCCATCACTAATGTCACCATGCAAGTGATGAGCATGAAATCCAGTTTGAATTGTGAAGAAAGAGCTTCACCTGCCACTCCTCCAGAGGGATTCTTACCGAGCTTATTATGCAGACACTTTGTGGCATAATGTCCCAGCTCATGCGAGTGAAAGCATTTAATCTTCAAAATGTCCTTCTTCTTGCCACCCTAACTGGAATCTTATTTGAAATGGGATGACTTCTCCTTCCCTTTCTTCACCTTTCTAGCTAAGGCATAGTTCTCCTCATCACCATGCTTGGATGAGGATCCATCTCTGGTGTCCCTAGAAGTGCTAAGCTCACTAGATCATCTTCAAAAACTGTAACAGCAACACTTCTAAGATCATCCTGACATTGGGTGAACTTGGTCAAGTACTTCAATATTGTATCGACTACTCCATCTTGATCTTTTTGAGCTTGTCCTTTAGCACCAGCTTCATGTGGTCAATTTTGTTTTGAAACAGGTTCTTCAAGACCTTCTACATTGTAAATCAAGTTTCCTTACTGTGGAGGTTTGAGACAATATAGTCTTGACCTCCTTCTAGGATAATCCTTATTACCTTTTCCACACACTTTCTCCACTCTTCCAGATCTTAAGAATTAGTTGTTGGAGGCTTAGGAATATCATTGTTTATGAATTCCTTAAGCATGTTGTCTTCCAACACTGCCTCCATCCTGTCCTTCCATGAAATATAATTTAAACTACATTCAAGGACATATTTGAGCCACAATCTGTAGAATGAAATTTTGTTGGCTCTGAGGTATGATGTGACAAAATATAAACTCATATTCTCCTCTTCTATAGTAATTTCAGCTCCGATACCATGTAGAAATTCCTTTTAGATTCAAACAGCATACTGTAATTTCCTAAAATAATTGACTTGAATCTACTCTACTCATGAGGGAAAATAATAATTAATCGATGAAATCACGAAGCAGAAAAGGAAGAAATCAATCACACATAACACAATAATTTTATGGGGAAATCCACAACTAAAAACCCCTTCTACATGTATATTTCATTAAACAAAAAATTTTAGAATATTACAATGTTTTTCTCAAGCCCGAGAAAACTTTGCACTATTACAATGTATCTCACTGCTTCACAAACAATATCTAGCCAAAACATATGCAAATATGATGCATGCCAAGCTCGTATTTCCTTGCACATTTTCCTAGGGAATTAGCCCATATTTAATTTAGAAATTCCTCATCCATAACTGCAAAATCCATCATAGACTTTCCTTTGATTGCATGCACCATCAGTTTAATTTGGATGATTTTACAACTAATAGTACATTGTCCCTGAACTCCAATCTGAACTGGGTCTTTCTCTACTCTGACATGCATGAGTTAATTATGAGTAAATCTTCAGTTTACTGGTTGAGAAGTGGTGGTTACACCCCACTACTGAAGGTTACACCCCACTACTGGATCTCCCACTAATTCCTCCATTAGTTGGAACTAGTTTAACTGAATTTAACTCAATTAAACTGAATTAAATAATTACAAATCAAAAGAACTCAACTCGGGCCCCTAAAATTTAGGAACCACTCTACATAACTCTAGATATACTCCAAACTCAAATTCAACTCAAATTAACTGAGTCAACTAAGTCAAATTAACTTAGTTAACTTTTACAAGTTGCTATGAGAATTAGAACTACAATTTAATTCAAGGACAAAACTAAATTAGGATTTTCTTGTTGCATTTTTCAACATGCAAAACCATGACACCTATTGTGCCTTATTTATCACCCTATTTGAAAAACCTTTGAAATTATTGTGCCTTATACATTTTTCAAAGAACAAGAGTATTGAAGGATTTTCTTAGTCCAATAGATGAAATATCATTTTTTGGATTTTGTGCATATAGTGAGTCCAATTCATGGATAAACCCAATATAATATGATGAATTACAATTAATCTAATATTTATTACTTTGGGATTATATAATTAAATAAGTCCAATTCATTGCACTACATTGGACTTCAGTTATTTTAATCTCACATTGTTTCACGCTTTAATTTAAATCAACAAATTCACACAACAAATATCATCCCCTTTGATGGTAAGAATGGGTCATTAAAAACCCAACTGGATGGAAAAAAACACCTAAAATCAGTTTTCACATTATGAAAAAGGAAAAATGGATTAGTTGAACAAATTTCTAGGTCCTAATGGTTAAAGAAACTGGTAGTGTCATCTACTATAAATAATTCGAGATCAAACTCCAAAAAAATGCCAAATATCCTGTTAATGGTGCTGGACCTGCCAATATGTCAAGGGGATCTCCCTGACAAGAAGTCCCAATTAGACCTCAGACTGTTTGGTGTAGGAGTCCCAACAATGGGTTGTAAGGTAATGCCTTGACTACGATGTTACATGGAGGAAAGTAAGATAACTCTATCAGTAGCAAGGGTGTGACTACTCCAGTGAGTCAAGGAAGATGTATGAGAGGATCTAATAGATAAGGGGGGAGATAAGGGTGAAGGTGAGCTCTAGGTTGAAAGGGATCAGTCCCAACTCGGCTAGGAACACACAACACAAAAGGACATGCAGAGGTTCCGGTGGAGCAGTCCACTCAGATGTGCCAGTCACATCATACAAGGTAAGATAACATGTACAACACTCACGGATCAGTCCAAGACTAGTGCGACGGTTGTTACAACAATGTTCATGTGAAAGGTCTGTTTGATGTCTAGCAGAGCAGTCGACAAAGATGGTGACAACATTAACATGATATCAACACATTAACAATAAGATTCATATAATTTCATGTGAATCAGTTCATAAACAAGTACGTACGTTAAACAACATATATCATTAAGGCAACCATAGCAGTCCAACCACAATAACAACATATGCATGAAAATGTGTTGGTTCTTATTATATAAAGAAATGTAAGTCACAATCATACAATACATCCATGTAAACCTGCTAGCCCCAATAGTGGAACATTACAGCCACATCTGCCTGCTCCTCTAAGGAGATGTACAAGCTCCATGTAGTGGAGAAGCCAAGACGCGTTACAATACTGTCCAAGCCTTCTTCAAGATAGTCTTAGTAGAAGCTTAGCTGACCAAAAGCCCTTACAATGAGTTATGAGGGACTATTTATAGCAAAGAGTGAGGTGACCCTTGACATTCCCCTTTGTGACAGTTCAACTACCCTCATGACTCTTCACCTACACTATGACTGTTACATCTAACCATTGACACTTGAGTTACACTTGACATGACTCAAGATTACGATGCACATGTACTCATGTGAGACAATATGGCTTGAGCAAGCCTTAAAAGACATCACCGACACTCAGTTCACTGTGATGAGACCAACTCTTCGACATGCTTGTGATGGTGAAGGTGGTGCGCTGATGCCAAGCTTGGTCATCCATGATGGTGTGCATGCACCTCATGGTGACATCTTGCTAAAGCGAACTCTTGCTTCTGTTGCAACTAGTGCATTGGTTCAGCCCCTTCATCCAACTTGTCTGGAAACATGTGAATGGTCTTCTTGGGTACAGTTGAACTGGTAAGACACTGATGCACAGTGTCTGTGCTGATCTTCAAGTGTGTGCTGGTGGTCATGCACATCAACTTGCCGAAGTAAATGTTCAGCCTGAGTTGGATTTTCTTCTTGTCTTTGCCTTGGTGAGTGTGTTGAATGGGTTGGATTACATGCATGCACTCAACGACAAGAATGCTGCTAAATCCCTTGCATGTGATCAACAACACTGCTCACCATGTCTGCTATTTTTCAATTGCTGGGATGGATCCTTAACTTATATAGGCGTAGTTTCATCTGTGATTGCATGTTCTGCCCATTGCTATTCCTGTTCCTGTTGTAACTCATTCATTTGTCTATGCAGCTTCATTTTATTCCTGAGTTGTTGCTTCAGCACATGAAACTCCTTCTTCGTTCCATCTTCTCCCTTCGTGCGATCTTTATGTCGCACCGTCACTTCATAGCCAGACTCTCGAAAGTTTCTTCATCATCAATGGACCTGCTTGAGCTTGCAACCTTGTTCCACCTCCATGTTGTCAACAAACCTCCTCTTGCATTTGTTGCATTTGGTATGATGCATTTAGCTGCTATTCGTGATGTTTCTTGTTGTGATGCTGTTGTTGTCATATATTGATGTCGAACAACTTTGTTATGGAAGTAGCTCACAAAAAGATAGAAAAGATAGATGAATGCCTTAGAAATGAGCCTCTTTGAGGGGGAAACCTCCTTTAAATTACACAAATGAACAATTATTGGATGATACAAATCAAAAGACCTCCTTTCTATATATAGGAGTCTAAGGGGTCATAATATAATCAGAGCCGACATAACAATAATAATATAAGGGCACAATAATAACAATAGTGGGCTTCTATGGGGCACAATACTAACAATATAGGGACTACATGGGTACAAAAATATAATAAGGGGGTTGTACTAATAACAATAAGGGGTTACACTAGTACTATAGGGGCCTAACATGCCCCTCTCCTTCCTAAAGTGTTGTCCTCAACACTTGAGTAGTTCTTGATGCTTCTGTATAAAATTCTTGTCCTCCCATGTGGAATCTTTAGCAGGTAACTTCTTCCACTTGATCATATACTTTGAAATTGATTGATCTTTTAGCTACCGGGTTCTTGTTTCTATGACTGCTCCAAGTTCCAATATGATTTTTCCTTCCTCTTCAAGTTCTGGCAATATTGTTCAAATTGGGATCTTCTGCAACTTTTGAATGAGTGGCCATACTTCTTCGTCCTTATTCCATTCATCCCTTGCTTCATTTATCCAATCTGGTTGGATAATAGAAATAGCACAAAACAATGCTTCCACATCCTCCTCCTTTCTTGAGAGTGAATATGCAATAAAATTTTTCCTCCCTTTTCTATAGATGATGTCAAAGTCATAACCCAACATATTTGTGACCCATTTTTTCTATTCTTCTAAAGATAATATTTGTTCTAAAAAGTATTTAAGACTATCATGATCCATTTTTACCTTGAAGTGCCTTCCCATTGGGTAAGGTCGTCATTTCTTAAGTGCATGTAGTATTGCCAAAATTTCCTTCTCATAAATAGCTTACTTGAGATGTAGTCGTAAAAATACCCAATCACCTATATCAAAACTTTTTTCACTGCGATGTTGATCTACCTGTTGTTTCATTCTATTCTGTACCAAAGTGGTGTTATCGTTTAAAAGTTGGAGAACTTGTTGTTGATGCTCGATGTGATCTTTCACTACTTAAACCTTTTTATTCTTGATATGTCCTTCTATCTTGAGAGTTTGAGGAGTGGTAATTTCTTCCAATGATTTACAAGATATGGTCGAATTCATTTCTTGTTGCTCGATGTGATCTTTCACTTCTTGAACATTTTTCTTCTTGATATGTCTTTTTGCCTTGATAGTTTGAGGCATGGTAATTCCAACTAATGCATTACAAGATATGGCTAGATTCATTTCTTCTTTCTCGATGTGATCTTTCACTTCTTGAACCTTTTTCTTCTTGATATGCCCTTCTATCTTGAGAGTTTGAGGAGTGGTAATTCTTTCCAATGTTTTACAAGATATGGTCGGATTCATTTCTTATTTCTCTGGAGTCAGTTCATAGTGTAAATACTCTTCTTTTGATGTTTCTTGATTCTTTTCTTCCTCCTCTCCACTATCAATGTAAAATAATTTCTTCTCAGCACACTTATGACCTTTAATGTATTTGTTATCACAATTGTAACAAAGCCCTTTTTCTCTTTTTTCTTCCAATTGTTTTGGTGTAACCCTTGTAGTTTGTGCAAGGCTAGGAGAAACAACACTTCCATCTTTATAGTTGTGAGGGGTGGACTTCCTTGTTGCCATAATTTTGCTTTCTACTTTGTAACAAAGCCCTTTTCCTCTTTTCTCTTCCAATTGTTGTGGTGTTGCTCTTTGTATCCTCATAATGTGCTATCATTTCCTCCATGAAAATTGACCACGTAACAAGTTGTTTATGAGAACAAAGCCCTTTATACCATAAAAGTTGATCTTGTTCTAAATATCAAGATGCAATACATACCTTTTGTAATAGTGGTACACCATGTAGATCAAAATATTTCTCCATCTGTAGTGTCCAATTTACTTGATCCTTGCCATCAAACTTCCGCATCTCGCTTTTTCTTGTTTTTAGGAGCTCGATCTTCAAATGAATGTAACTCTGTAATTTCAGATCTCCAAGTTTTGAAATTTCTTCCTGTAGTATCTCTCTATGTTCTCTTTCTAATGCCGCAAGTCTGATCAAGATTGGATTCTGCAAGGAAGTGTTATGTCAAATCTCCCACAATGACCTCATTATAGACTAGTTCAGTAGAGCGAACTTGTACGAAGTTCCCCATGTCACTGTTTCAATCTTAGTACCTGAAACTAATATACATAAAACTACAGGAAGTCCTCTTTCCAATGCCACCATTCTGATTGAAATTTCATTCTCCAAGAAAGAGTTATGCACAATCTCCCAAGATGACCTAATTATATACCTTTTTAGAAGAGCGAACTTGTATGAAGTGCCACGTGTTACTGTTTTGACCTTAGGATCTCAAAAATATACACAGGAAACTGCAGTCTGTCCTTTTTCTGTAACTTCTTATGAAATTTCACACTGATGCTCAAAACAAAATTTATGACTATTTTCCCCAGTTCACCTATTTGGAATGTAATTCGGGAGTTTGCAAAAAGGCCAACTTCCTCAGATCATATCTCCACATATATAGAGCGAAAAGCCCTGAAATTCGGATCCAAGGTTCAAAACGATCTCAACCCAAATGGGTTTTTTTTAGAGTCTAAAACATTGCAGAAAAAACATTATAGCACAAATGCCACGATGACCTATTTGGAGCAGCGAAACCCTAGAATCCAAAGCTCTAATACCAAATGTTATGGAACCAGCTCAGAAAAAGATAGAAAAGATAGATGAATGCCTTAGAAATAAGTCTCTTCGAGGGGGGAACCTCCTTTACATTACACAAATGAACAATTCTTGGATGATATAAATGAAAATACCTCCTTTCTATATATAGGAGTCTAAGGGGTCATATGATAATCAGAGCCAACATAACAATAATAATGTAAGGGCACAATAATAAAAATAGTGGGCTTCTATGGGGCACAATAGTAACAATATGGGGACTACATAGGTACAACAATATAATAAGGGGGTTGTACTAATAACAATAAGGGGTTACACTACTAGTATAGGGGAAGCTACTCAGCCTACAGCTGGACCATGTCCGGTGAACATCCTATGAGGGAAATGGATCAAGTTGTGACCAACAAGCTTCCTTTATGCAAGAAAGACACTGAAGCTTGTGAACTTGATGAATTAAGCCCTGTTTTGAAGTTTGGAATGGAGGCTCCAAAATCATGCTACGACAAGATTTTGGAGGGTGGTTGTAGCCGCTACAACACTTGGCGACACACTGGTAGAAATCCAGCTCTCTAAATGGATCTTGTGTGAGAAAAGCAAGTCTAACACTTGCAGAGTATTGTTTAGTTTTTAGCTCATCTTGGTTTCACACTAACTGGATTGTAAGATGTAGCATCTGCCAAATCTTTGGTTGATTGACACACACTCCAAGCCAAGACAACACAACTCTTTTGATTGGCGTCGAGGGGTATATAGGTGCACAATAAGTATAGTTGTCAGAGTCTTAGTTTCATCTCTGGTGTTGCTCCACTGCCAGCAGGCTTGGGCAGTACCTAGATGGAGTCAAATAGGAACACAAGCATGGCTCCGCTACGAGCGAGCTTGGTCAGTGCCCCACCATAGTTACTTGCATTACCTCCCAGCATAGGAAGCCTTTCTCTTCTTTCACCTTATTCATTTAGAATTTAGAATTTTTAGAATTTTCATTTTTTCATTTTCCACTGTGCATAGCACTTATTCATTTCAGAGGTAGAAGAGGGATCTTGATTTATTGAGAGTAGAAGAAGTTGTTCCAGTAGAGAAATAGTTTGTTATATATCTGACGTGCATGTTAAGGTTCTTTGCCTTACCTCACTCTACTTGACTAACATGACAAGGTTTAATCCAAAAACAATTGATTAGAGAAGGTGACACTAGTTAGTGCGCAAGTGTTGTGTTTACACCAAGGTTCACTTCGAATAGTACGTATTTTCCTTCGACGTATCATGGACTAAAATTAACAAGCTCATCATATAGAGGCAAGATGACAGATAACCAAGTAGTGATAGTTGTACAAGCCCTCTTGTACTTTACCAAGCTCATTTCAAGAGTCAAACATGGTTTCATACAAAACTAACCTATGAAAGAAACAAGTGAATGAACTAAGAATCAACAAAGCAAAGCAAGAGTGGAAGTAAAAATGAAAGTGTAGCAAGTAAACAAACAAGCAAGAAAAAAAACAAGCAAACAAAGCATGTAAACAAACAAGCATGCAAGCAAACAACTGAAAGAAAACACTATTACTCATGTACTAATGGTACATGGGCCTGATCACGTGAAGTGATACTTCCAATGTAGCCAGCGGCGCATTGGTAGACCCATGTTAGTGAAGGCTTGGTCCATCAGCAACCTAGTTGTGTGAACC
The DNA here is from genome assembly GCA_000404065.3 of Pinus taeda. Lineage (NCBI taxonomy): Eukaryota > Viridiplantae > Streptophyta > Pinopsida > Pinales > Pinaceae > Pinus > Pinus taeda. The sequence continues at coordinate 246,123 of APFE030058079.1, forward strand.
AATAAGCAAGAAATATATAACAATGAAGACAACCACACTTCATCATTCAAGGTGCCCATGGGACATAAGTGAGTGCATGTGGATGATGGGAAGTGCACTGACTTATCATAGTGTTATGTGAAAATATGTGAAACTTTGAAGCATAAGCACACTCTTGACTATGACATGCAAGCAAACGAAAGAAACAAATATAAATTGCGTCGTGCACAAGTGCTTTCAATGTAAGACTCCTCCAATGCATGAGCAACGGGATCATGTAGTTCGAGTGGAGGGAGTAAAATCTAAGTGTTAGATTGATCTTGAGCACATACAGATGAGTGATGAGGAGCCTTGAGCGTTGAATAATTTCCTGATCGGAAGTGAAACCAACCTCACGAGAGCGAGGGCCTGACATAACCATTAGCTCGGGCTGAAGTGGCTTGATGGTCTCTCGGGTTTTCCCTTCATTGACAAATGGATCTTCTTAGACTAGTCACTTAGACGGATTAACAATGAGTGAATCAACATCATGATCAAATGATGAGGTTAAGAGATCACAACAACCAAGATCAGAAAATTGAGGATGTTGGTCAGCATCCTCATGGTTTGATGAATCACACAAAGGGGTAGATGAGGAGGAAGGATGTTCACACTCTACGTTTCCGAAAAAAGAAGATGAAATATCAAGTGGATTTTCAATGAATTATTGGTCCTCTCCGTTGGTTGATGATGGGCTAACATATGGTGTGTCCTATGAAAGATCAACAATGGGTACATGTGTGGACGAAGACACATGTGTGAAATCATGGATGGCAGGTTCACCAACGATGTTAGGAAAGAACGAAGGGGGCTTGGACAAAATGGAGTCATCCTTCGTCGAGTGTTGATGCTCAAGCTCCCACTCATACCCTTCATGAATGATAGTGCATGTTGGTTGTGCAACACCAACTCCTTCAATGGGTTGTTCCTCGTTCACAACAAGTGAAGAGTCTGGAATGGATGAATACAAGCAAACATCACCCAGAGGAACACCTTGGTGCAAAGACGAATGTCGTAGAAAAGAATTCAAATGAGGACTCAAAGCACTCATAACCAATTCTGCGCGAAAAATTATTGAAGTGATGTTGGGAGGGTGTGAAGGAAGAACAGGAATGTGAGCATGATCCTCAACATCATTGGGCAGTGGTGCAACTGTTGAATAAGAGGAAGGCAAACAATTAGTTGAGACAGTGCTCGCTTCCACATGAGATTGCAAAGCTCCATCAACAAAGAATGTTTAGCGAGGCTTGATCTCAAAATTTCTTTTGGGACAGGAATATTTCTTAAGGCAGTACTTGAACCAATCCCAAAGATAAGAAAATTTCATCTGGATCCTTGGAGATTGAAACTGCAAGTCACAAAAGCATTGCCAAAAATAAATAACAGATTCATGCAAAGCCCTCTTTTGCTGTAACAGTTTTCGGTCAAGATGGTCTGAATCAAAATGATAGAACGTGCCTTGGATAATATCACAGAAGTGCTCAAATAAGTGCCAAGTGTTAGTTAGTAGGCTGAGAACCCATCGAAATGGAGATTCGAAAAGTATGTATGAAATCAGAAAACCGTCATGTTCATTCAAAAACTCATCTTCCTCATAAATCATGGAAAGAAAGTTATGTAAGTTCTCAGGCCAGGCCACTTTGCCTTCACTATCATATGTGTGAGTGGACAAGAGATTGAAAAGCTTCCCCAAGATGGAGACATCTTCACGATTCAAAAAAAACTTCAGGGGAAGAAGAGTGCAAGACTCCATGAAATATATGCAATGGTTCAAAACTGGATGAGAGGACACAGCTTGTAATCAATCCCTCCTTCTGGCACCAGAAATGTTGATGGTGCTAGACCTGCCAACATCTCAAGGGGATCTCCCCGGTAAGAAGTCCCAATTAGACCTCAGACGGTTTGGTGTAGGAGTCCCAACAGTGGTTCGTAAGGTAATTCCTTGACCACGATGTTGCACAGAGGCATGTATGATAACTCTTTCAGTAGCAAGGGTGTGACTAATGAAGAGAGTCAAGGAATGTGTACGAGAGGTTCCAACACTTTGAAGGGAGAGGAAGGTGAAGGTGAGTTCTAGGTTGAAAGTGATCAGTCCCAAATATGCTAGGAACACACAACACAAAATGACATGCATAGCTTCTAGTGGAGCAGTCCACTTGAATACGACAGTCACATCATACAAGGTAAGGTAACACGTTCAACACTCACAGATCAATCAGAGACAAGTGTGATAGTTGTTACAGCAAGATTCATTTGAAAGGTATGTCTGATGTCTGACAGAGAAGTCGACACAGACAGTCACAACATTAAGAACAAGATTCATATGGTTCATACACAAGTACGTAAGTTAAAAAACATATATCATTAAGGAAACTAGAGTAGTCCAACTAAAATAACTACATATGCATGAAAATGTGTTGGATCTTATTATATAAAGAAATATAGGTCACAATAATACAATATATCCATGTAAACCTGCTAGCCCCAATGGTGGAACGTTACAGCGACATCTCCCTACTCCTTCAAAGAAATGTACTAGCTCCGTGTAGTGGAGAAGCCGAGGCACATTACAATACTATCCAAGCCTTCTTCAAGATAGTTTTAGTAGAAGCTTGGCTGTCGAAAAGCCCTTACAATGAGTTATGAGGGACTATTTATAGCAAAGGGCGGGGTGATCCTTGACATTCCCCTTTGTGACACTTCAACTACCCTCATTACTCTTCACCTACTCTATGATTTTTACATCCAACCATTGACACTTGACTTACACTTGACATGATTCAACATTACAATGCACATGTACTCATGTGAGACAATATGGCTTGACAGAGCTTTCCAAGACATCACTGATACTCGGGCCATTGCGATGGGACCACTCTTTGACATGCTTGTGATGGTGAAGGTGGTGAGTTGATGCCAAGCTTGGTCGTTTGTGATGGTGTGCATGCACCTCATGGTGACATCTTCCTAAAGTGAACTCTTGCCTCCATTGCGATCAATGCATTTGTTCGGCCCCTTCATCCAAATCATCTGTTAACGTGTGCATGGTCTTCTTAGGTATGATTGAACCGACAACAAACTGATGCATAGTGTACATGCTGATCTTCAAGTGTGTGCTAGTGGTCATGCGCATCAACTTATTGAAGTACATATTTGCCCTAGTTGGACTTGTTTGTTGTCTTCGCCTTGGTGAGTGTGTTGAATGGGTTGGACTGCATGTGTGAACTCAATGACATGCATGCTGATGAATCCCTTGCATGCAATCAACAACACTTCTCACCGTGTTTGCTCTGTGTCAGTTGTTGCGATGGATCCTTAACTTGTACGGGCACAGTTTCATCCGTGAGTGCATGTTGCACCCACTGTTGTTCCTGTTCCTATTGGAACTCATTTGTCTGTCTATGAAATGTCATGTTCTTACTGAGTTGCTGCTTCAGCACATGCAACTCCTTCTTTGTTCCATTTTCTACATTTGCACGATCTTCATGTCACATCGTGACTTCATAGCAAGAGTCTCCAAATTTGCTTTCATCATCAATGGACCTACTTGAGCTTGCAACCTTGATCTGCCTCCGTGTTGTCAACAACCCTACTCTTGCATTCGTTGCATTTGTTATGTTGTCTTCAGTTGCTGTTCATGATGTTGCTCACTGTGATGCTCTTGCTATCATATCTTGATGTCGAACAACTTGATGTCTTCGTGGGTAGGCAAGTCCATGCACACTTGCTTGACTGCATCCCCAAGTGTGCTCTAAATGGTGCCTTCATCTCTGCTCTCCTGGAAACCATTGTACATATACTGCTGAGAGGTAGATGAACACTTGGGATATCTACAGACATGGCAACACCCATGGCAAGCAATATGTCAGTCGAAAACCAAAATGAACATGAGAACTGACTTGCAACATACCTAGGTGCATGATCATGAAGGTTACACAATTTCGACCAGGAGGTCAAGAGACCAACTGCCAAGACTACACAAGGCACAGTTTGGGCTATTGGGAGACTACTTGATTGTGGAAACTATGCAATGCATAGTCTAGTCTGGCCATTGACTGGTGGGATTGTGCAATGCGCAATTCCAGTTGGGAAGGACTGTTGACCTGGGCACAACTTTGCGCAATTTCTTGGGCCAAGGAGCCATTATCCTCTAGAAATGCACAAAAGAGTCCAAGAGGGCAGTGCTGGGTAGGAATACTCAACTCTAGAGAGGAAGGTCAGCCTTCCTTCCCCAAATTGTGTAATGCAGCCTTAGTGAAGGCAGAGTCCGAGCCAACATTGGCTTGAATCACCGACAGGAAATTGAAAGCAACTAAGACAATAAATGCATAGCGATGTTGAGTGATAGAATAAGTGATTGACAGTGCATGCAAAACATGAATGAAAGATTCAACAAACCGATCAAAATGCATGTGGGTGAGGCAGTTCACCGGTTGGGGGAATGTCCGTGCAAAATAGTTTTATGCATGCAACAGTTGTGGGAGAGAAATGAAAAATGAAATAGAGATATGACAAGCTAGTATATATGTAAACGACATCAAGCATTCAAGGAAATCAAGCAAACACTACTCCCACAAGCGAAAACAAAAAAAGAAACAAAAGTGTAGCACAAGGCATCGGAAGCGGGCTTATCCCAAAACATCTGAGCTGAATGTGCCGACTGCTCTTAGATGTGATGTCAGATGTCAAAGCTGCAAGGTTGATGTGAGGAATGAGCTCTGCAGTGTCCGATTGATGAGTTTTGATAACATCAAGGTTGTGATGCACATGGCATGAATCTAGGGGAAGCGACACTTGGTGGGAGGTTTTGGAATTTCTCCTTGCATGTAACCTCCAACTGCTAAACACAGATCCCTAAAACAAGGGATGCCTTTGCATGATGTCTTGGGAGAAGCATCCCATGCATGCAAGTTTGTTTTGCTCAGTCCTGGATGAAACTGGTCAACTCATCTGCACATGCAAGAGATTGCTCGGCTGCTGGAGAAAAATGCGCATTTCTAGCTGGGAGCTGGGCTAGCTACCTAGGAGATTTGTGCAATTTCTAGGGAGAGCAGCTGACTACTACCCAGATTTGTGAAAATTCTAAGTTGTGCAGCCTTGCTGGGGAAATTTGTGCAAATCCCGCTAGGAGCATTGGTAGGTAGGATTGTGTAATCCTGGAGCCCAACAGGCTGCCAGAGAGGATTGTACAATTTATGGAGGGAAGGTTGGCTTCCCTCAAAAAATGTGCAATTTTCAAGGGGAAGTTGCTCAGCCTACAACTGGACCAAGTCCTTTGAACAACCAATGAGAGGAATTGATCAAGCTATGACCGAGAGGTTGCCTTTGTGCAAGAAAGACACTGAAGCTTGTGAACTTCATGAAGCAAGGCAAGTTGCTGTGAAGGTTGGAAGGGAGGCTCCAAAACGAGGCTAAGGCTAAATTTTGGAGGGTGGTTTTAGCCACTACAACATATCCCAATCCAATTTACTAGAGACAAAATACCATTGCAAACATCAAATGGCATTTACATGAGACCACAAATATAAGGATCAAGCACCACCACTTTGAACAAAAATGAGGTAGAGTCCAACACCTCCCACTATGGCACATCACAACATCTACTATAGTGGGTTTATGATACAACTATTAATGGAAAGAATTACAAGTTCCTCTCACCCCCACCACATGCATCACCTCTTATTCTTCCATATCATGATAGTAAACCCATAAACAATAATTAAAGCCATCAAAATCTATAAGAACTAGGGTAATTACTAATTGAACATAGATTCATGGTTACCCTCCACAATTGCAGACATGGGAAATGTGAATCCATGGAGAAGAAACATTAAGATATTAGATCTACGTCACAAAGTTGTTACTAATTATTAGTATGGTGGAAATTCATCATGATTTTGATTTAAATTAGTTCGTTTAAATCACAAATACCTGTTGCCATCCTAACTCCATGACTAATTGGTTCATTGGCACAAATTTTCATCACAAAATATGGGAAATCTTAACTTCCTCAAGTCAAGTTATATCTCTCATTTCACTTGGCACCCCTATATTACCTTCCCAAGCACGTTTTAAGAAGGGGACATATTCTTGATGCTTTATTAATCACCAAGAAAATATGACTTTTCACAATCAAAGTTACTATTTTATTGATAATATTGACTATATTTGGCCTCAAGAGAAGATTAATTGAAATAAATATTTGAGATAACCTAAATAAAATAACTTGAAAACTATGCATTATAATATCCTATTTTAAACATTTGAAATGTGTATGTAATTAGTGATTTTGGTGAAGTAATTGTAGAATACAAGTACAAATTGGCTAGAATCGGCTAAAATAAAAAACTAAAACATATACATAAACTATTGTCCTTTGGGAGGTTCTTAATGGTACCATGACCCTAATGTCTTATAATACAACTCGATTTCAATAGTATCTCTCTTAATCATTAACACGTTGACCTAATTTAGCATAGAGTGTATTTACTGATTTAATTTTAATTATAGTCAGTATTTGTTTATCATTTTTACTATTGAATTTTGTACTTAGTGAACTCAATGTTTTATATCCTCACTAAATTAATAGTAGAATCTATAACTATTAATGTTATGTATATTTATTAGAAGTTTACTAGTTTCAGATTATTTTAGTATTTATGTAGAATATTATTTGATATGAATTTATTTCGTGTGAATAATTTATTTATTGGGATAAATTTATATAACATTTGAATAATTATCAATATTTAGAACATGCTTAGCATTTACATAAAATTATCATACACATGTTATTATTATTTTTTATTAATAAATAATGGTAAATTTACATTTATTAAAAAAGCTAAAGCAACGACTTGCAACTAAAGTACAAAATGGATTTCGGTCATGATGCGCAAGGGTTTGTAGATAGAGTACAAAATGGATTTCAATCATGGTGTTATGCATTAGGAGAAATAGAATAAGTATATGTATAGGTAATTTTTTTTTAATAAGTCTAAAATTAATAGAAATAATATTTGTTGGCTCGAATAGAAATAATAATTTTGGTCATGATGATGAACCACACTTGTTGGTTAGAAACATGTTGGCCAAAAATTTCTCTTATGTGATTTCTACCAAAAGACTCTGCTTAATTCATTATGGATCACATAAACTTGAATACAAAAAAAGAAATAATACTATTTACTTCTTTTAGAAGAGGAGAAAAATAATTTTACAGATAATTGGGTATTAGAGGAACGGGTTATGAAAATAGCTAGGAACATAGCTTATCTGAGAGAAGTTTAGGAGGAGCTTTGTTTACTGGGGTGTGAACTTGTTGCTAGTTGTCTTCTATGAATGTTGCTTAATTTGAATGCTTTTTTGGCATTTATATGCTTATAGATATGGTAGTATAACTATCAAGTAAGTTTCAAAATTTTGAATTCATGGGGTTGTTAAGGAAAAGAATGTACATATAAAATGAGAATGACCTTTCCTAAAAATAAAAATGTAATTGACACAAAGCAGAGTTGAGGTAATATAAACTCCTATCTCATTCTTTTTTTAAAATAAATATATAGAGAGAGTATACATGTTTTTTTAATCCTTGAATAACAACAAAGTCATTCATCCTAATTGCCTAAATAAATTTAATTAATCTAATAAATAATAATAATAAATTATTTATTTATTAAACTTAATTTATAGAAAAAATCACTCACTTTAAATATATTATTTTTGTAATCTTAGTAGGACTACATCTTCATCATGTCCAACTTCTCACCCGGATTGGGGATAGCACATGATTTGAACTGAAAACTTCTAGTGAGACTTCATTCCATAACCATTACCAATTAAACTACCACAAACTGACAACTCATTTTAAATATTATTAATAATACAATTTAGTAAAATAAAATTGAACTATTATATTTAACACAATTATTTAATAGAAAAAATAAAATAAAGAAAAGATTTAACTTAATTTAATTTTCATCTCTTAATAATATTATTTTTTATCATTTTTAGCCCTCTTTTTTTTTTTTCCTCTCCTATCCCCATGATGCATATTTCCTTTTCACTTTAAAGTTAACGGTCAATAACATTTAATTTTCATCTATTAATAATATTATTTTTTTATCATTTGTAGCTTTTTTTTTTTTTTTCTTTTCCTATCCCATAATGCATATTTTCCTTTTCATGCTGCATATTTTCCTTTTCACTTTAAAGTTAAGTATCAATGTTAAACATTAAAACCCAACCCTACCCTACCCTACCCTACCCTACCCTACCCTACCCTACCCTACCCTACCCTACCCAACCCACATTACATATTTTGCTTTTCAACTTAAAGTTAAGGACCAATAACATTTAGAGCCATCAAATTACACGTCACCATTACTTCTCAGGGAACGCAGGGGCCAGATGGGCCAGATGAAATTAATAGACCGCAAAAAGCATAAGGGAAAGCGACACTGAAACTTCAATCTCAATTTTATTAAAGAGGAGGAATAGTCGGCAACTGCATTAAAGAAATTCAATCCAGCCAATCATATATTTTTGCATTTTACATCAAATATTCCAATGAGTGAGAGATTAAGACGACACAAAATATAATCTCAAATCTATACGTATGGGCTTTTGAAGTTTCTCAAATTTGGATCATATTTTCTTAAGTTTTGGAACGTGGCTCAGCGTAATTTAATTAATTAAAGTGTTTCATTTTTAAATATATAATTTTAAATTGAACAGAAAATATTCTTAAATCATATTGAATATTTAGGATATTGAACACTTTCACGTAGGTTAATATTTAGAATATTGAAAAGCTCTTTATTTCAATTTAACTAACATATTTATTTACAGACATTGATTTGGTTAATTTAATATATGGATATGATTTGTTAGCCTGCAAAGCAGTATGTTTTACATTCACTAAGCATTAATTTTTGTTTAACTAAATTTTGTTGAAGCTATGTAATGGTTTCACCATATAAATTAAATTTTAGTATTATTTAATTATATTTAAATTCAATTTTCTTTTCTGAAATGTGATTTATTAATATTTTATTTTACAATGATGTATCTAGTGTAGAGATCATAGTGTAATTACATTGTTGTAGTGATGGATGGTATATGAGTGAATATTTTTGCTGATTGTATTGTACCTACCTTTGCCAAAGCCGTCGACATGATAATTCTAGCGTGTGTCACCGACACATATTATTTTATAGGGAACCTTGTTAACTAAATAAGTATTTTTAACTTATAACCAATTACTATAATATCTGCTTTTCAGAGTATTAGAGCTCAATCGAACAATTGCAACATGGAGCTTTTAAATCAATCGGGTCAACCATCACACCAATGTCTTAAAGGCTCAAACGAAGGTAGGTACTCCATCCTTTTTTTTTTCTTATTTATTTATTTATTTTACAAAATTAAAAGAATTAATTTAAAAAAAACAACCATGTGCAAAACTATGAAAACCAATTAACTAAAAAGAAAACAAGCATACAAAAACCACGAAAACCACAAAACAACCCTTAAAAAGAACTTAGAAATCACAAAACCAACCAAGAAAACCATAAAAAAACTCTTCAAAACAAATTAGAAAACCACAAAACCAACCTAGAAAACCATAAAAAAAAACCTTCAAAACGACCTAGAAAACACTTTGAAACCACAAAAAAACTATAATTTAAGTTTTATATTTGTTTCTTACTTGCAATGTTTTGTTTATTAAATGCATGCTTTCTTATTTTGAATGGTAAAAGCAAATTTTTCCTAATTATTTTAGGTTTATAAAGTTTTTCTTTAGGAATTTTGTGAAATAAAATTTCAAATCTTTTTAATTTTTATTATTTAAAATGCATTTTAAATTTCTAGCAAATTAGACCTAAAATATACCCACAAAACTACAAAACAAAAACAACTAAACTATAACCAATAAATAAGTGGTTATAAATAAGTAAATAAATAAGTGGTTATAAATAAGTAAATTAGAGCTTGAAAGTGACATAATGAATTTGGTTGCTCATAATGAACCTATATTTAAAAAATAAAAAAATTTATTTTATTTTATTATTTTAAATTTAAACTAATTTATATTTTAAATATTTTTTTAATAATAAATCTTGTACGATTTTAGTTTTAAAAATAAATTATTAATCTTTAAAAATAAAAAATCTAAAAAATAATTTTTAACAAAAATATATAAATATATATATATAACTAAAACTATAAAACATCATGTCACTCTATGTAATAAAATATTATATATATATATATATATATATATATATATATATATATATATATAACAAACATAATATAAGATTGTTGGCATTGATGTTGTGTTGCAGGTGCATTGATGATGCAGCTATTAATACAATTGCTCGATGCAGTCTTGTTAGTTGGCATTGATGTCAACATGGTAGTCGGATGATATCTGGTTCTTTATGCTTCATTGATTGCTTGATTGGGAGGCTTGAGTGGTTGCTGGTATTTTTGGCTGGTATTGAAACTTGTCTTGTGATTATGTTCGCTGGTTGACATGTTAGTTGCAGGATGATTGTTGGGTAGCGATGGTCCCACGTAACTGTTTTGGGTTCGTTAACCTATAAATTAGAATAAAGGTATTGTAAAACTCCGAAATATGCGGAGTGCGAAGGGTAAAAAGTTGAGTAAAAGGGTTGTCGACCCGAAAAATAATATAAAATATGTAAATAGGAAGTCGGTCCATGGACCATAGATAGGTATAAATAGAGTGAAACTCTATGGGGGGAAGACAATTTTTAGGAAGAGTAAGTCTTAATCTGCTATGGTTATCTAAGGAAGGAAGTCAAAATCGTCTGTAAGTCCGAGTCGAAGGGTTGGATAATAGGTAGAGGCTCTACAACTATGTGCGCAGAGGCCTGGAAGAGTCCGTAGATGTGTGCGCGGACCCCTGTAGCTGAGTGCACAGGGCAGGTTTCGATGTATTGGTGAAGAAAGTTAATAAATATAATTGCTTCCGAAATTTTGCGTTAAATCTGAATTATCGCGATCTGGCTTTTACTTTCACTATTTATTCTATACACATCTGTCTCTGTTATGAATGTATGAATTGGTGTTTATTTTGTATGCGAATGAGTTACCTTTGATAAATGTTTGCTTAAAGAACATAATAAGTAAATTGAATACATAAAACGTGCAGTAAGCAAGTAATAAAGAAAGTCCTGGGTTCAGACCTGTACAAAGCAGAAATAGTGCAAAGCTGCGGAACAGTGCGCGAAGCCTCCAAGACCACACCTAGACATCCCAAGGTTGCAGAAACTTGGTTCCAGCACCCTCCCTTGCTACCTCAGGTGAGACCTCAGTCTGCATTTCGCAGGTTGTTGCGAAAGGGCCGGTAGCTGCGGGATTTATTTGGCTAAATAATTCTTTCGAACCTAGGTCAAGCCCAATTGAACCCACAAATGGTTCCATTGCCAGGACCAGGATCTGCCTAAGGGGTGTCTAGTGTGAAACACGGGGACTTTATAAAGAAAGTGATAGTAGATCAAGGGTAACTATGGCCAGCGTAATTTAGTTGCCGGTATTCAAGGGAGCAGGAGGTGAAGACCTAAACCAATTATGGTTTGTGCTGACATCAGTATGGGATATGCAGCAAATTGCAGATGAGAATATTAGGAAGGCTGCCTTAGTCAGCGCGCTGTAGGACCGCACATTGTCTTGGTACATAAAATATTCAAGAAAGAATCTGACGGCGAGGGTAGCAGATATCCAGACTGAATTGAAATAGGATTTTAGTCGGACAAAGTCAGAAGCACAGGTGGTGATAGGATTCAAGAAAATTATGATGAAGCCTAGCGAAATCCCATGGGATCTGGATCAAAGATTGAAGGATACAATTTGCGAAGCTAACATGACATTAACATATGCCCAACACTGTGATTGGTTTATGGATTCCTTACCACCACACCTAACGGCGGCTCTGTCATAACAGAGCATCTCAACCAGGCCGAAGCCCTAGAAACAACAATGAGGTTACACGAAACTCCATTACAAGACCCAGGGTTGGGTGTGTAGCAAATCCAAGCAGAACCAGGGGTTGTGCGTCGAAATGAAGAAGATGAAACAAGAACTAGTGCCATGAGCTGAAGCTCGGGAAGAAGTATGGTGTACAAAGTGCAGAAGCCAAGGACACGATAAAGACCACTACCCAATTGTAGTAAATTGTGTGGCAACGGGGGGACTAACTCTATTGAGACCAGAGGCGCAGATAGGACCTAGCATTACAACTCCGCTTTGGTGCAGAATTTGTCTAGTAGGAGGAAAGCATAGCATTGATAATTTCCACCTATTACCCAAATACAACTAGACCCCCTAGTAGCTATCTTGCAACTTCTGCCGGTCGGTGGGCCACGAGCAAAGATATTACCATAGTTACCAAATGTGGATGGATCTAACCCTAACGTATAGGATGCAAACGGAGGCGCGCGGGCAAGATCCCACTACACCGTTCATACAGGGAGGATATCAGGGGCATCGACGGGGTTGTGGAGGCATGGAACCCAGACGAGGTCGCGGCCAGATAATCTGCTACAACTGTGGAGGACGAGGACACTATGCGCAGGAGTGTACCAACCTGAAAAGAATCTCATGCAGTCACTGTGAGTAATTCGATCATGAGTTGATTGAGTGTCCTACACTAATAGCGTAGATTCGTGAGAAAAGGGTAGCGCAACTGACGACTACCCAGAATGTGCAAATGATGAGGTCCGAACCTTGCGAGGAAGATCCCAAAGTCAACATGGTATGGAAAAATAGGGCGGACACGGGAGCAGGTGAAGGAAGTTTAGGGGGTGCCAGGGAGACATATATGGACACTTAGGAGAGCCTCGTAGAGGTCGTAGGTCACTACGTCTGGTAGGTGGGACCATCCTGCACCGAAGAAAGATCCCTCCATGATTACTACCTTGTTGGAGACATGTCTATGGTTGCTTAGCGACATTAAGGCAGTCAAGAGTTTACAAGAGCTAGTAAATAAATGCACCGGATGGAGAAAACCTCGTTTCATTCGAAAATTGGGAAGACACACAGCACAACCCAGAAGGGAGTTGTTGTTGACGACGCAGATCGGCAAATATGAAATGGAACAAGTCATTTTGGATCTAGGATCAAATACCAATGTGCTACCGAAACAAACCTGCGAGCGTATGGGAAGGCCTACACCACAGTGGTTCCCTATCCAATTAAGAATGGCAAATCGGCAGAAGGTGCTACCGATGGGAAGACTACAAGCGGTTACGGTGGACCTTGATGGCGCAAGTACCAAAACGGACTTTGAAGTCATTGAGCTCATGGATGAAACTATGCCCTATCCTACATTATTGGGGATAGAGTGGGCCACCAACATCAATGGGGTGATTGATCTAAAGAAGAGGACAATGATATTCGAAACAAGGTCACTCCGCATAGTCATCCCACAAGATCCGGTTGAAGGGTCGTGCTACATTGAACCTCTGCAAAAAAATAGGTGCGACAATGACGAAGCTTGTAGCTACAGGATGTCTGCCCAAGCGCAAGGATGGATGGAGACAACGAAGAATAGAAAGCTATCACAGGGTAATGCAGGATCCTGCACCTGGGATTTAGAAGGTGAGCGGTGGCACAACTCCTTAACTAAATCTTGTATTGTGTAAGAGCCAGGATTGTGACTTGCCAAAATATGATGGGTTGACCATGGTAGATGAATTCCTAACCACATTCGAAATCGTAGTCCCAGAGCACCAATGGCTTGATGCGATGAAATGGGCACTACAAGCAACACTGGCATGATGGTGGGGTACACACGAAGGAATGTTCAAAGATTGGCATGCCTACAGGTGCATGATGAAGCTAAGATTTGGGAAGCCAGAACTACACATATCAGAGAAATACAATGGGCATGATGATCCGTGTATGCACCTTACCAAATGGAGCAAAGCCTATGGAGAGGAACCTCACCTGGAATGGGTGCACTTATTTTATCACACGTTGGATGTCATCCCCAGAAAATGGTATATGAAGGCAGAGCTTTGGCACAACACAAGCGAGTGGGATATCTTGCGCGCAAAATTTTTGTCAACCTTTCTATTTGAGGATTAATGGGAGCCCTTAGATGAAGCACTATAGCTGGTAAAAGCTGTCGTATTCAAGACACCGCTTGAACCAGAGGAAAATGTGCAGCCTGACTGGTCGCGACAGCTGAGCCAGGCCCTCGAATGCTATAATGTCCAAATAGAATTTGATGAGGATGATCTGTGAAACGTCAATATTCTGGAATCACAGGGGAGCCAGGAGGTGTGCGGACCTAAAATCAAAGATCTAGACATCATGGAACCATTAAAAACGAAGCAAGTAAATATTGGAACTGAAGAAGAGCCAAAGTATGCAACACTTTGGGACTGCTGGGATGACGCTACTATGGAGAAGGTCGTCAAATTGCTAAGGGAATATCGGGATTTGTTCCCAACAAAGATTACGGAGATAAAAGGGATTCTAGGAGACTTAGGAATGATGAATATAACATTGAAACCAAATGCAAAACTGCTAAAGTAGTGGCCCTACTGATTGAACCCAAAATATAAAGCAAAGGTCTGCAAAGAACTGGACAAGATGTTGGCAGCTGGGATCATTGAACCAGTCGAGGAATCTGATTGGGTAAGCTCGATGGTTGTACAGGAGAAGAAACAAAAGGTTGAGATTTGCATTTGCGTGGACCTTAGAAAACTCAATGATGCCTGTGTCAACGACCCGTTCCCAACACCATTCCTAGATGAGGTACTAGAAAATGTGGGCGTGCAGGAAGCCTACTCCTTCACAAATGGGTTCTCAAGATACCACCAGATCAAGATCGTACCAAAGGATAGGATTAAGATGATGTTTGCCACCAAATGGGGTTGCTTTTAGTACACAGTGATGCCCTTTGGGCTGAAGAATGTGCCGACCATATTTTCACGAATAGTAGTCATGGAATTTAAAGAATTTACCCACAAGTTTTTAGAAGTCTATCTGGATGATTGGACCATTTTTGGATTGGTTAAGAAGCACGTTGCGAGCCTATGGTTGTTGCTAGATACTTGCCACCAACATTAGATCACGCTTAACTTGAAGAAGTGTACATTCCTCGTCCTGTTCGGAAACCTGTTGGGCCATGTAGTGTGCGAAGACGACTTGATGATGGACCTAGCCAAGATCGCTATCATACTCAATCTGCAAGAACCGTGAAGTGTCAAGCAGTTACTTACCACATTAGGACACACGGGCTACTATCAAAAGTTCATAAAAGGCTATGCCCAGATCACTGCTCTGATGGAACAATTGTTGAAGAAGGATGCTACTTACTACTGGAATGAGGAATATGACAAAAGACTGGAGGTGTTGAAGGAAAAGATGGCATCGACCCCTATTTTGGTCTTTCCAAAATGGGACATTGAGTTTCATGTGCATGTCGATGTGTCACGTATCATGTTGGGGGTAGTGCTTACCTAACCACGAGTGGAAGGATTTGACCACCCAATTACATGCTCAAGTCATTGGTTATCGAAAGCAGAGAAAAATTACTCCACCACTGAGTGTGAGGGGCTCACAATGGTATATGCACTACAAAAATTCTGCTACTATCTGCTTGGAGGCCACTTTAAGATGTATACCAACCAATTGGTGTTAGGATACCTAGTGAACAAGCCTGTGCTGGGGGGGCGTATCTGTTGATGGTTGCTATTATTTCAAGAGTATGATTTTGAGGTAATCATCAAACCGGGATGTCTAAATGCAGGCCCAGATCACTTGTCTCGAATCGAGACCTGTGAAGAACCAACAAATATAGAGGACGGACTTCCAGATGCTCAACTATATGTGGTCTGTGTTGCGAATGGCCACTTTGAAGATATAATATGTTTCTTAACTACAGGGACCATGCCACAGGGATACTCCGTTCAACAAAAGAAGGAATTAGTGATACGCACAACAGACTTTACTGTGATTGTATGGCACCTCTACAAAATGGGCAACGATAAGATCTTGTGGTGATATGTCTCGAAGTTTGAGTGTAGACAGATCCTGGCCGAGGCACATGGGGGGTTGCTGGTAGACATTATGTAGGTCATGCCATAGCCCAGAAAATCCTTCGCGGAGGATTATGGTGGCCTACTCTGCATCAAGATTCGAAAGCACACTGTCGAGCCTGCAATATATGCCAACGGATGGGGAAACCATCACGGAGAGATGAAATGCCGCTCCAGCCACAGATGATGCTACAACCCTTTAAAAATTCGGCAATTGACTTCATAGGACCTATCGAGCCGTGAGGGAAAATAGGTGTGCCCTATATCATCACTGCGACAGATTACCTGACCCAACAGCCGGTTAAGGATTTCACAGTTGGAACAGCTACGAAGTTTTTGTTATAAAACATACTAACAAGGTTTGGTTGTCCGAGAATCCTCATGAGCAATCGCGAAACACATTTCCTGAATGAAACAATCAACGCCCTCACCGAATAATTCTATATTTATCACTAGCAGAGTACACCATACCATCCACAAGTGAATGGGACCATGGAGGCATTCAACAAAATCTTCAAGAGTGCGTTGACCAAGGTCTGTAATGCACAATGGAATGACTAGGACTTGCGAATCCCTATTGTGCTATGGGCATACTACACTACATGCAAGAAGTTGACAGGCCAGATGCCATTTCAGTGAGTCTATGGCCAGGAGGCCGTTATGCCTATGGAATATATTGTGCCTAGTCTACAGATAACGACAATTACTGGTATGGCAGACTGCGGGGCTTTGGAGGAGAGGCTCGTACAGCTCGAAGAATTGGAAGAGGAACGATTCTTGGCTGGATTTCATCAGCAAGTACAGAAACAACATGAAAAAGCATGGCATGATCGACATATCAAGGTGCACACTTTCAAGGAGAATGATCTAGTATTGCTATACGATATTAAATTTGAGAAATTCCCTAGCAAACTCCGAATGCATTGGTTGGGACCCTAAGTCGTTAAAGAAGCTATCGAAGAGGGCGCGGTCCAATTGGCTAAACTTAATGGGGACCCCTTCCCGGGCTGAGTGAATGGCAGCCACCTGAAGCTCTATACGGGCAGGGTAGCCACTTGACTAACTGTTCGAGGGATAGTCTCACCGCTCCAACCAGTTGAAAGAGAGCGGGGGATGGTAAAGCAGTTTGGGGGAAAAAGGCGCGAATGCCAGGATCCACATCGATGAAGCTCATCATCAAGATCACGGTCGCACAGTCAGATGTATGCCACTGCATTACTCCAAGCAGAGGTGACCATTTGGATCACTATTCAAGACAATATGTCTGCATTATGGTGAAATGGAGTGGGTGGTGGGCAATTAAGAACAGAGGTACGAATGAAATATGGCACGAGCTACCACAGAATATCCACGGAAATGCTAGAAAAGGTAGGAATTAGAGGATTTGAAATTCAAAGTGCTTATAAATCACTGAGGGGCATCCACAGGGTGAACTATACTTTCGCAAGGCATATGTAAGTATTTCTATGGAGCTATTTCTTATCTCTGCACAAGGAGCAAACCCGAGGGTAGTGATATGTTCGATGAACTCTCTCAAGAGCAGGGTGGTGACCGCCGCAGGCATTCTGCAACCTACAACCACAGAAGATGTACCAAAAGAAGAGAGACACAAAGCACAAGTGGTCCAGATGCCGCGGGTTGGTCAGCACACTACATGAATTTCATGAAAGAAGGGAAAAACAGAGACCACCGGTGAAAATGAAGTAACTAAGCCATCTCTGAAAGATATTAAGAAGTTGAATATCACGGATAGTAGTAATGGTCTTGCAAAATTGCAACACAAGATATAGCAAAAAGGGCGAAGAACAGATACGAAGGTTGGAAGTGGCTACAGTGGTACGCGAAAGTCCCGTATGTGGCTCCCCTACTCGAGCTAACACTCTAGGAGGGGGCATTCTGTGTTAACTGAGCAGAGCAGAATGAGCATCATCGATTGCAAGAAGGGGTCAAAACGCCGAAGGAGGATTCAGAAGACGCACTGTAGGAGACAACATGGAAGTAGTAGCACGACGAAGGTCACTGAGAGGAAAGTGAATTGCGATACTAGGGCAGCGCATTTCGCCACACAGACGAGTGACTCAGGATGAGTTACAATGATTGTCTTGGGGGACTTTTGGGTAGCGAAGGTCTCACGTAACTTCTTTGGGTTTGTTAACCTAGAAATTAGAATAAAAGTATTGTAAAACTCCGAAATATGCGGAGTGCGAAGGGTAAAAGGTTGAGTCAAAGGGTTGTCCACCTGAAAAACAATATAAAATATGTAAATACAAAGTCGGTTTGTGAACCATAGATAGGTATAAATAGAGCGAAACTCTATGGGGAAAAGATAGTTTTTGGGAAGAGTAAGTCTTAATTTGTTATGGGTATTTGAGGAAGGAAGTTGAAAGCGTTTGTAAGCCTCAATCGAAGGCTTGGGTAATAGGTAGAGGCTCTGCAGCTGTGTGTACAGAGGCATGGAAGAGTCTGCAGCTCTGTGCATGGACCCCTAGAGTAGAATGCGCAGGGCGGGTTTGGGTTTCCAGAATTCTGTGTTAAATCTGAATTATCGCGATCTGGCTTTTACTTTCACTGTTTATTCTATATGCATCTGTCTCTGTTATGAATGTATGAATTGGTGTTTATTTTGTATGCGAACGAGTTACCTATGATAAATTTTTTCTTAAAGACCATAATAAGTAAATTGAATACATAAAACACGTAATAAGAAAATAATAAAGAAATTCTTGGGTTCAGACCTGCACATCGCAAAATCAGTGCAAAGTTGCGGAATAGTGCGCGAAGCCTCCAAAACCACACCTAAACATCCCAAGGATGCGGAAACTTGGTTCTATAACCCTCCCCTGCTACCTCGGGTGAGACCTCAGTCTGCGTTTCGCGGTTTGTTGCCGAAGGGGCCAGTAGCTGTAGGATTTGTTTGGCTAAATAATTCTTTTGAACCTGGGTTAGGCCCAATTGAGCCAATAGTGATTTATAGCTGTACGGATGTTGTGAGTATGTGGAGCAGAGATTACCATGGTATAAGTGTTTTTGAGATTATCATGACTTTGGCATTTACCCATGGTATTGACTAGGATATTACCATGGTATAGGTTTCCTTGGTATCGTCTTAACCATGGTATCTTCTTATGGTATTGGCTTGCAGATTACCATGGTACAGTGGTACATGGTAATGGTATAACCATGGTATTTACCTATGGTATTGCCCTAAAGTTTACAATGTTACAGTTCTCCATGGTATTGGGATAACCATTGTATTTTCCCAAGCTATTTCTTATAGATTATTGATGATATCTTGACATATATTCTTGTGAATATTTTTTTAGTGATTGATTGATGGTGTGAGTGTATGGATGGAGTGAGTTAGTTCTATAATACATTTAAATAGATAATTATACATCTATAGTTGTGTTGAGCTGCGTGTGTACATCAATTTATTATTTTCATATTCTTATTAGGGATAGGTTGTTGGGTTTCTCATGTTGAGGAGGTTTGAGAGCCCAGTTTGAAAATGCATGAAGCATGGTTCACGTGGAGGTGTTGAGGGTGTTGAGACTCATAATAGACAATGTGTAGATAAGTTGGGTGCCTTCTTGGAGACATATCAATAACAAAAGAAATTTCTCCAGAGTTCAGTATTGTTGGGTGAGGCACTTTGGTTGTGGTGTCTTCCAATGAATGGTTGTTCGTAGAGTTGTGAGGGAAGAGTCTTTTTGACTAATAATTTCTAGCATATTGTCTTAGTAGTCAAACAATCCATCTACTAGATGGTAGCTTCTCTATGTACAAAATTTGTTCAGCATAATAAAAGATTTCAGCAGTAGAGAGGCAGGTGGTTTTTTCCCCCAGAGAGGGTTTTCCACTAGAAAATCTGTGTCCTCTTGTGTGCATGTTTGTTGTTGATCATGGTGTTTTGATATGTTGATTATATATTGATTTATTATGTTAGGTGATGGGTAACTGATTCTTGGTTTTTTTTGTGAAAAAGGAGGTAAAGATTATATAATTACAGGCACTACTGATTCACCCCCCCATAGTGATCTCATTTCCAAAAATCAGTATCATAGGGAGGTTGTCTCGGTGAAGCTTGATCGATTGAGAGAAGATCATATGCCATGGAAAAGAATGAGAAAACGTAGTTAGAGAAAAGAAAGAGCAGAAAACAAGTGAGGAGGATTTTATATTCAAAATAACCTCTCTTCTTGTGGGTGAAGAATGAAAAAAGGTAATTGTGGTGATCATCTCATTTCTAGTTGTACATTTCCTTATAGTGATGAGGACCTTCTAGAGACAGATGGTTTTGAAGATGATAACAAATCAATTTAGTGTGATCTTTGTGAGAGGTGTGGAGGTATACTGCAATAACACATCAAGTCATAAATCCTCCCTTCATTGATGCATGAGCATCTTGCTAGAAAAATCATTATATTTTGGTTGACTTAGGGGGTCTAATGTTTCATGAGGAATTTAATTTATTAATAGGAATTTTGTATATTTTTAAACGATTTGAGTGGGAAATACATGTGTGAGGTTTTAATGTAAATATTTAAGTATGGGGGTTTACGCAGTGCATTATATTAGATATCATTTTGGGATTCAATTGCGTTAAGTAAGTCATTCACGTATGACCATTTCCATGAGAGGTAGTCGTAACTGACTAATTTCTCATGATTTTTGAATAGTTCACTTAGCACTCATTGCATCGGGTGATGCTCACAGGGGTGAAGAAGTGGGATTGAAACTAGTGAAATGTGGAGAACGAATCACATAGCATCAATCATCACTTCCGGGGCTTGCACCCGGTAACCAGGACTTCCCAGGAGGTCACCCATCCCAGAACTCCTCTGGCTCAAGCGCGCTTAACTGTGGAGTTTTTCCCACAATCAAGCCCACTTAGCTTGCTACCCCATTTGCAAAACCTTAGCAAGTATTGTGCCTCATGAACCATTCAAGTAGAGATCCCTTGACTCAAATTCAAAAAGAGTCAAGGGATCTCTACTTGAATGGTTCATGAGGCACAATACTTGCTAAGGTTTTGCAAATGGGGTAGCAAGCTAAGTGGGCTTGATTGTGGGGAAAAACTCCACAGTTAAGCGCGCTTGAGCCAGAGGAGTTTTGGGATGGGTGACCTCCTAGGAAGTCCTGGTTACCGGGTGCAAGCCCCGTAAGTGATGATTGATGCTATGTGATTCGTTCTCCACATTTCACTAGTTTCAATCCCACTTCTTCACCCCTGTGAGCATCACCCGATGGAATGAGTGCTAAGTGAACTATTCAAAAATCATGAGAAATTAGTCAGTTACGACTACCTCTCATGGAAATGGTCATACGTTTGAATGACTTACTTAACGCAGTTGAATCCCAAAAATGATATCTAATATAATGCACTGCGTAAATCCCCCATACTTAAATTCAAAAAGAGTCAAGGGATCTCTACTTGAATGGTTCATGAGGCACAATACTTGCTAAGGTTTTGCAAATGGGGTAGCAAGCTAAGTGGGCTTGATTGTGGGAAAATCTCCACAGTTAAGCGCGCTTGAGCCAGAGGAGTTCTGGGATGGGTGACCTCCTGGGAAGTCCTGGTTACCGGGTGCAAGCCCCGGAAGTGATGATTGATTGCTATGTGATTCGTTCTCCACATTTCACTAGTTTCAATCCCACTTCTTCACCCCTGTGAGCATCACCCGATGCAATGAGTGCTAAGTGAACTATTCAAAAATCATGAGAATTAGTCAGTTACGACTACCTCTCATGGAAATGGTCATACATGAATGACTTACTTAACGCAGTTGAATCCCAAAATGATATCTAATGTAAATATTCTCAAATAATTGAGAATACTAGAGATATTAGACTTGTAAAAATCTTATAAAGATCTTAGGGATTAGGAAAATCGTAGAATAAGATTTAGTTGAGTCAAAAGTGGATTTAGAGGATTTCTTGGATATGGTTAAATGGATTATGGATCTGAAACAGAATTGGTTGCAGAATCCTTTTGCATATATTTGTAAGCCTCAAAGACATTAGAGGAGGCCACTTGAAATAAATAATAACAGTCCAAACGGAGTGCAAGAGTGATAAATAGACCAAGACTCAGCCTATCCATAGATTGCATATTGAGTACTTTATGTTTGACTGTGATTTACAGAGAGCATTGATTTGCATCTTTGGAAAATATTGTTGTTGTGAATTGTAATTTATTTCTCCGTGATATGTCTATTGGTACACTGTCAGTTTCATAAATTGTCTGAGAATGGGAGTGGAATTGATCTTCCAGCTATAAAGGATTGTGAATTATTAAAATACACTGTAATTCTGATTTCAATTGTACATTGAATTTGTCTTCAGAATGAGTGGAAAGACAAGTGAGATCAGTTGTTGAAGATTTGTCATTAGAGAGAAACAAATACTACAGGTCCATTGTGGATTTTTCGTTTTAGGGCATGGATTGTGTTGCATATGTTATGTCTATGTAAGAAATATAATCGATGAGCCAGTGTAATCGACAGAATTCAATTATGCGTTGAAGGAGTCATTGTACCTGAGCCTGTGTAATTAAAACAAGCTCGTTTTCAAGCTACGAATGGTGTAAAGTTGTAGTGTTTGAATATTGCAACATTTTGAGATGGAGGTAGTTATCCTTCAGCCCACCGTCCATCGTTTCAAAATACCGAATGATTAGAAGAGCCTGGATTTGGTAATTTCTGTGTGTAATGTGATGCAAATCGCATTAAAGTTGCGTCGAAGGTAACAAAGGTATGAGGATCACCTCTCTTCGGGATTGAAATCCTTATCACTATGATCGTTGGTTGGAATAGAATGCAGACCTTTCTGTTCATTGTGTAAATACAAGTTTAATTTATGCTCTGTTTATTAACCAACTTTGAGATGACATTGAATGAGGACCATTAGATCGACACAAGTGCACTCAGCTATGTGTAAAGCCCTCATTAAATATAGGTAATTATGGATTACTTATAATACTAGTGAATTGTGTGTGAGTAAAGCCGGAGTATGAGGATCAAAGTTAGGCTTCTGAGAGGAAGAAAGGTAGAGCAACCATAGTCAATGCTTACAATGCAAAGTTGTGTTGAGAAAAGTGGCCGAAAGCTTGGAAAGACTGGCGAATCCGTATCAACACCGAGCTGAACAACACCATAATGATGGCATGATTTTGGAAAGAAGGTGAGATAGTAGATGAAGGGCAAATGGTAACCCACATCATAACTAAGAAGGGAGTTCTATTCTTGAACCAATAGTCTTGTTCCTGTTCTGGAGTTTAGTTCATGTTCCAACAGTTGGGTTTCGATTCTCAATTTCAACGTTCTCGCACAACCATAAAGTCTGAAGGTAAATGAGTACATGAGTATTGAGGAACAATGGGTTGATATGCTTATGATTTCACTTAATCACACTCAGGTACTCCGGAGAGCATAAAAAAAACTCTGAAATTAATCCTTCCAAGTTAATTTGATGAACTGATTTTTAAGGATAGT
Source organism: Pinus taeda (assembly GCA_000404065.3). Classification (NCBI taxonomy): domain Eukaryota; kingdom Viridiplantae; phylum Streptophyta; class Pinopsida; order Pinales; family Pinaceae; genus Pinus; species Pinus taeda. The sequence continues at coordinate 269,713 of APFE030058079.1, forward strand.
TTTATGGAATAGATGGGGATTGAAGGATATGAGTCTCTGTCTCGAGACTTGGAATGTAGCCTAGTGTTTTCAAGTTATTGGTTATGGGGGAATTGACCTGGTAGGTCATCATTCATCCATTTTCAAGACCATATACATTAGCACTGCAAAAATAAATTCTTTAATGGAACCCATGCAAACATGAAGATTGTTAACAATAATATGCTAGTAGTTTCAATTATACTTTGTCTCAGCCATGCATATAATCAAATCAACATTCACATCTTTGCAATTTGAGCTATATCAACAATCTCAACCAACATCTCATCCCTTGGCTTGTCATGTGTCAGAAATGGAAGAAGAACTGAAATCACTAGTCCAAATCTGCCCGCGATCTTTATAAAACATTTGGCATCAATGTTACAACCCTTGTATCCAATGACCATCCTCTCACACTCTCAAACAAAATTTGGAGCGCTCCAAGAACATAATAGATTCTCTTATTCACTTCATTTTCAAAAAAATATCTTGAGTTTTATGGGTGTTACCAAGCAATGAGAGAACATAATATTATTTATAAATGACTTATGATAAGTGCATAGGTAAAAATATTTAGCTCCCACATAGTCCACGAGAACTCGAACATGCACCCATCGCCATGGAAATTTAGCTATGGTTCTCAGCTTCTCAAAATCAATTTCTTGGACTAAGTTTTTAGTGTATCTTTTAACTAGAAGATATCCACATGTTTTTGCAATGCAAGCCCATATTGCTGAATGTATCATGTACTTAGTTATCACAATAATTGGCATACAAATATATATCAACACCCTACTCGATTCAAAAAAACATAATAGCAACATTTCTATATTTTTATAATGTGGTTTTCTGTGACGAAAAGGAATCGAAGGAACCGTGATATTTCGACATACCAACCATCAACTCTTTTCCAACCTCAGGAATTGATTCAACACTTACGATGACTTCAACAACTTTATAGACATCGTAGCTCCACACCTCCAAATTCTTCAACTCTTAAGTACACAACTGCAACCATTGTTAATGTTGGTTTTCATTGCATTATAATTTTTTTCACAGTTAGAAATCTAAGAAATATGTAGTTTTGCATTTATTTCAACATCGAACTTTTCTTCTGGTATAGAAAAATAAATGAAATCCATGTCTAAGTTGTCACGACCATACCATTTATACCTCATTGCTTGTAGATAATTGGCTAGTTAAACTAATATGGGATGCCAATTCTAAAGTCATCACATGCAACCCATGTTTTCCATGGTTTTTAGCCTCTATACAAAGACCTTTGGGGTATTTGTTCCCTTTAGCTTCAGTGAGCACACTGGATACATCATTATTGACAACTTTGGCTGATAAAAAGATGTTGAACATGTTAGAGAAGATTTTATTGTACATGAAATCTGTAGGGTTTGCGGCTCTTGTGAATGCAAGTGATGTTATGATGATTTATATTAAGGAAAATTCTATAGAGATAGATTTAAGATGAATGAGATTCATGATTTTTGTAGGGAAGATAGTGAAACCAAGGCATATCAACCCCCGCTCACTCGTTGACCTAAAGCACCGTCATACCCATGGAAACGAGGGGTGCCACCATGTTGTCCCTATGCAGGAAATGATTGGGTGGAATGGAAGTGGAAGGAATAGTTCGTCGCATGAAGAGGGGCCCTCAGACAACAAGTCCGGAATTCGATTCAAGTAAAGCATGTATTTTTGTAGGTTAATGGCTACATTCTCATGGGAGATGCCCTCCATGTTCATCAATTGCATATGGTCTTGGGGACTGCATTCTTGATGCCTAGGAATGGCTCGGGGAGATGAGGAGTTTAGAAAAATCAATGTCCTTTCAGCATCAGAGCTGGATCATCTACAACGTTCTTTGTCACACCTCCCATCAATGACTTCACCTTCTTGTGTTCGTTGCACTAACCCATTACTTGGACATTATTCCACAACTTCTAAACTTTCGGAACTTGCAATACATGCCACAAAGAACATCTTTGTTGCTATAAATTTCATAGATATCCGTCGACAACATCTGTGCTCTAAGGGAAAATCATGAAACACCAATGTTCAATCATTGATCAAGTTGACAAGGTCTGCCATCTCCGTCCTCCTTGATCCACAAATAATTTATCCAAGACCAGATCCATAAAAACCAGCATTTAGTGCATACCCTTGGATTGAATCAATGCAATAATAAAGATCCACTTACGTTTTACTGAATCAGACTACTACTTAGAGGACAAAATTTCACCATTAATACAATCACCATTGTATTCATATGAGCTTGTAAATGGATAAGCCACAAATTTGGCTTAAGTAATCAACAATTATGCGAAGTCTTTAATGCATTCTATGACCATATCTATTGGAAATTTCTGGTAATTTCAAACGAAAATATTAACAGAGAACAATGCTCTATTTCTCCCAGGAAATTAAAAATTTGTTTGCTGAAGATGAAGAACAGAATTTTACCACACACATAAAAACCTTTGTATTCATTAAAAATTGCCAGTTACAGACTTCTTCCTCTCACAGAGGGATTTACACAAAAGCACTTCAGATGCAAAAAAAAAAAAAATTGCTCTGTCTCCTTACAAATTAACTCTGTCTCAGCTTCCAAATTTTTACACTACTATGTGTAAAAATAAGACTTACATTTGCTGCTGTAAAAAACAAATTCTTTTCATATGCTTTGTTGCGTTCTTCACATTACATTTTTCAACCAACAAAAAAAGCCATTACATTATATTCGTTTCTGCGAATTTTATTTCATTGCTCAATGAACAAGGAAGAATTCCACACTACCGTGTGTTCCCTCTCCCAAAAATACCCACGCTGCTACGCCTCCTTTCATTACTAGTTCAACTACAAAACTAAAAAAAATAACAATACGATTTCCTATGCAATACGCCAGTGAATAAAAAACTATTAAAATTAAAAACTTTACCAATCGAATACCATTCACATTAACTTTCATTTATTTCTTTGTTGACAAAAACTGGCGGTCAACAAAAAAAAACTTCACGTCACACAATAAGGTGCAGGTTGTACTACAACCATTGATCTGCTCCTCATTGATTGAACGAATGTCATTAATTCCCCGGGAGGCCCTTTTAATTGAACTTTACTGGCCGGGGAATGGGTGGTTTTGGAATAGTGTTGTGGGCATGTGTCAGCAGCTAGATGTGATCAGCAGTAGCTTATCAGTCATACCAAGACATTTCCTCAAAAATTCAAAACTATTCTGTCCCAAAGGCTTGGTCAGAATGTCTACAACCTGCTCCAGAGTCTGCAGTGGACTAAAACAATTTCTGCGCTGTTTACCAATTCTCTGATGTAATGAAACCTTGTGTCAATGTGTTTCGTTCTCTTATGAAACACAAAATTCTTAGATAATGTAATAGCTAAGCTACTGTCACAAAAAATCATATTTCCTTTTACTTGCTCTTGGCATAAACTTCTTAACATCCTTCTCATCCAAACTGCTTGACATTTTGCTGCTGTAGCTACCACATATTCTGCCTCTGCTGTAGACAATGCTACAATAGGCTGTTTTTTATAAGCTCATGAAATAGCTCCTGAACCCATGTGAAAAACATAACCGGATGTGCTTTTCCGATCATCTACACTTCCAGCCCAATCACTATCAGTGTATCCAATTAAATCTGAACATTCTGAAGTAGTATATAAAATTCCAAACCTTTTTCTACCTTTAACATACCTCAGAATTCATTTTGCTGCCTGCCAATGCGGTTCTTTTGGCCTCTCCATGAATCTGGAAATTAAACTAACAACATGCGTTATATCCCGCCTAGATGCAGTCAAATACATGAGGCTGCCAACTATTCTCTTATACAAACTAGGATCAAAATCCTTGCTGCTATCCTCTTTCCTGAGTTTTAATCCCATCACTGTGGGAGTGATTGTTGCTTTACTCTCCTGCAATTAATCTTTCCAACTCTTCATTAACATATTGCACCTGTGAGATAAAAATCCCATTTCCACTTTGTTCTACTTCTATTCCTAAGAAGTATCTTAGCAAACCCATGTCAGTCATTTCAAATTCTTCTTTCATGACTATTTCGAAATCTTCAATAAGATAATCATCATTACTTGTGAAAATAACATCATCAACATATAACACAACAATTAGAATTTTACCATCCTTTTCTTTGATGTAGAGGGTGGGTTCTCCCTCACACTTTTCAAATCCATTTTCTAGCAGATAGGAATCTATCCTACTGTACCATGCTCTTGGTGCTTTCTTCAGCCCATAAAGAGCGTTCTTCAATCTACACACTTTTTGTTCTTGGCCTTTCTTTTCATAGCCTGGAGGTTGTTCAATATAAACCTCTTCCATTAACACTCCATTTAGAAATGCTGACTTCACATCCATTTGGTAAACTTTCCACTTGTTTTGTGCTGCTATGGACAACACTGCTCTCACGGTTTCCATTCTTGCAACCGGTGCAAAAGTTTCCTCATAATCTCTCCCATACTGCTGCTTATATCCTTTCACAACAAGCCTTTCCTTATGTCTTTTTATTTTGCTTTCAACATTCCTCTTGGTCTTGTAAACCCATTTGACTCCAATGACTTCTTTTCCTTTTGGTAATTCAACTAAATCCCATGTCTTGTTTCTTTCTATGGCATCGATCTCCTCATCCATAGCTTCTCTCCATTTCCTATCCTTAATAGCATCTTCGAAATGAATAGGGTCATCAACATGAAAATATAAAGCAAACAAAGAATTCATACCTTCATCATAAATGTCACTTAAATTTCTGATTTTCTTACCTCTTTCATTTGGTGTACAAGTGCTTGAAGAAGCACTTGAATTTCCTCCTTGTGACGTGCTTGGAGAATGTTAAGCTCCTATACTACTAGTGTAACCCCTTATTGTTATTAGTACAACCCACTTATTATATTTATGTACCCATGTAGTGCCCATATTGTTACTATTGTGCCCCATAGAAGCCCACTATTGTTATTATTGTGCCCTTACATTATTATTGTTATGTAGGCTCTGATTATGTTATGACCCCTTAGATTGCTATATATAGAGAGGAGGTCTTATCATTTGAATCATCAAAGAATTGTTCATTTATGTAGTGTAAAGGAGGTTTCCCCCTCGAAGAGATTGAATTCTAAGGCGTGGATATATATTTTCTATCTTTTTCTTGAGCTGGTTTCATAACATTTGGTATCAGAGCTTTGGATTCTAGGGTTTCGCTGCTCCAACCCGGCCATCATGGAATTTTGCCTATAACTTTTTTTTTGTGATGTTTCAGAAGCTAAAAGAAAAAACCCATTTGAGAAGACATGGCACTGAATCTCAGGACCAAATTTCAAAGCTTTTCGCGCTATAGTTTCGGAGATATGATTTGAGGAAGTTGGTCCTTTTGCAAAATCCTGAATTACATTCAAAACATGTGACCTGGGGAAAATCGTCATAACTTTCTCTCTGAGCATTAGATTGAAATTTCGTAAGAAGTTATAGAATGAGGACGGACTGTAGTTTCTTCTATATATTTTTTAGAGCTAAAGGTCAAAACAACAACACGTGGCACGTCGTACAAGTTCGCTCTAATAAATTAGTCTATAATCAGGTCACTGTGGGAGATTTGGCATAACTCTTCATTGGAGAATCCAATTTGGGTCAGACTAGTGGCATTGGAAAGAGGACATAGTGGAATACTATAGGTTGTAGTTTCAGAACTTAAAGATCTGAAAGTACAAAGTTAGAGTCATTCCAAGATCGAGCTCCTAAAATCAAGAAAAACCAAGATGAGGAAGTTTGATGGCAAGGATCCGGTAAATTGGATACGTCAGATGGAGAAATATTTTGATCTACATGGTGTACCACTGTTACAAAAGGTATGTATTACATCTTCATATTTAGAACCAGATCAATTTTTATGTTATAAAGGGCTTTTTTCTATTAAAAAACTTGTTACGTGGTCAATTTTCACAGAGGAAATGATAGCACATTATGAGGATACAAAGAGCAACACCTTCTTTAGAGCAACACCACAACAATTGGAAATAGTAAAAGGGATCTGTTACATATTGGAAAGTAAAATTATGGCAACAAGGAAGTCTACCCCTCACAACTATAAATATGGAAGTGTTGTTTCTCCTAGCCTTCTACAACCTACAAGGGTTACACCACAACAATTGGAAAAAAAAAGAGAAAAAGGGCTTTGTTACAATTGTGATAGCAAATGCACTAAAGGTCGTAAGTGTGGTGAGAAGAAATTATTTTACATATATTATGAAGACGAGGAAGAAAATGATCAAGAAAAATCAAAAGAAGAGGATATACGCCAGGACCCCACCCGAGAGAAAGAAGAAATGAATCAGACCATATCTTGTAATGCATTGGCAAGAATTACCACTCCTTAAACTCTCAAGATAGAAGGACATATCAAGAAGAAAAAGGTGCAAGAAGTGAAATATCACATCATGAAAGAAGAAATGAATCCAACCATATCTTGTAATTCATTGGTCAAAATTACCACTCCTCAAACTATCAAGATAGAAGGACATATCAAGAAGAAAAATGTTCAAGAAGTGAAAGATCACATCGAGCATCAAGAAATGAATCCGACCATATCTTGTAAAGGATTGGAAGAAATTACCACTCCCAAAACTCTAGAGATAGAAGGACATATCAAGAAGAAAAAGGTTCAAGCAGTGAAAGATCTTATCGAGCATCAACAACAAGTTCTCCAACTTTTAAAGGATAACGCCACTTCGGTGCAAAATCAAACGAAACAACAGGTAGATCAACATCATAGTGAAAAATGTTTTGATGTAGGTGATTGGGTATTTTTACTGCTACATCTCAAGCAAGCTATTTATGAGAAGGAAATGTTGGCAATACTACATGCACTTAAAAAATGGCGACCTTACCGAATCGGAAGGCTCTTCAAGGATGAGGATGTGGAAGCATCGTTTTGTGCTATTTCTATTATCCAACCAGATTGGATAAACAAAGCAAGGGATGAATGGAAGAAGGACGAAGAAGTATGGCCACTTATTCAAAAGTTGTAAAAGATCCCAATTCAAACAATATTGCTAGAAAGTGAAGAGGAAGGAAAAACCATATTGGAACCTGGAGCAATCATAAAAACAAGAACGCAACAGCTACGAAATCAATCAATTTTAGAGTATCTCATCAAGTGGAAGAATTTAACCACTGAAGATTCCACATGGGAGGACAATTATTTTATATAGAAGCATCAAGAACTACTCAAGCATTGAGGACAACACTTTTTGAAGGAGAGGGCATGTTAGGCCCCTATACTACTAGTGTAACCCCTTATTGTTATTAGTACAACCCACTTATTATATTGAGTACCCCATGTAGCTGCCCATATTGTTACTATTGTGCCCCATAGAAGCCCCGACTATTGTTATTGTTGTGCCCTTACATTATTATTGTGATGTAGGCTCTGATTATGTTATGACCCCTTAGACTCCTATATATAGAGAGGAGGTATTTTCATTTGAATCATCAAAGAATTGTTCATTTATGTAATGTAAAGGAGGTTTCCCACTCGAAGAGGCTGAATTCTAAGGCGTGGACATATCTTTTCTATCTTTTTGTTGAGCTAGTTTCATAACAGAGGAGCACTCTCATTTCTCCTCAAGGGTGTCTCTTGCTTCCCTTGTGTTGGAGCTGTTGTTTGGGGATGTATTTCAGCCATCTCCTCATCATCTTCATCATGTGACAATTTTTTTTTAACATTCACTATTTTCTCTATGCTTCCATCTCAAGCTTC
>APFE030058080.1:0-19829 GCA_000404065.3 Pinus taeda
AATTAGTTGCGACGCTTGTTGTCCTCGATTGTCGCCCCGTGAAAATTTGGAGTGCACCCTAGCTGTCTCAAAAACTAATGCCCCTACCCCTGTTATCACCAAAAAAATGATCATCTAGCCTAATTTACTAGATGGATCAAGGTACACCATGTAAAGCCAATTTTACCATAGTAAAATTGCTTTCCTATGAGAAATTACTTAATAAACCACATTTTTCAAGTAATTTATAGTGAAGAAGCATGAAGAATAATTAAATAAATCATTATTTATTTTATTCTCTTCTAAGAATAATTAATTTAACGATTGTTTTATTCTTATTCCTTGTCATATTTGTCCCAATCATGAAAAATAAACCAATAAATCACTAATTATGATATTTTCGAGAAGAATAATTAATTAATCACTAATTAATTATTATTCTTTGTTAAATTTGAATAAATCTCTTAGGAATAATTAAATAAATCTTTATTTGTTTATTATTCCTTAACTAATGCTTGAGATAATAAATAAATCATTTATTTATTTATTATTCCTAAATAAAAGTTTAAATTCTTTTTCCCTCTTAAATAATTCCAAGTGGTATTCCAAGAATGGGATCAATAATAGTTTATTATTTCTCATTATTCGAGCATAACTCAATATTTCGTTATAAATTGGAGGTTTTTCCATCCATTATTCACTTTAAATTATTTTCATTGTTGCACTCACTATTGTAACTCTCATCATTTTCATTGCCACACATGATATTTTTGTTGGGTTTATGCATTGTAGAGAGGAGAGACCCTATAGAAGCCAACAATGTTTGAGGATAGCCAAGAACCCATCCAATAGAGTGGAATTGATAACATTTATTTGTTCTCTTAATAGGTGTTATTATAAAATTATTATTTACATATATCATTTCCATTTGATGATTGGGGTCATTACTCTTTCTTTCACTGTTTAACTATGATCGTAGCATAGATCATAATTTTTGTAGGTTTTTCTTCTAATGAGTAGCTCTGGATCTACAATGATTAGCATTCATTTCTATAATTAATATTATTTTTCATCCACAATATTAAGTGGATTCTTTTCGTACATCATTGTGAAGAAAACGCTACAAAAATTGATGACTCCACTAGGTTTAATACTTCAGATACAAGAACTTAGGTGACCTTTGGTTTTCACATTAGTGTTTCTTCTTTTTGAAAACCTCTTAATGTTTCATGGTTTTTTAACCCTAGATCTCATAAATATCTCACTTCCGCAAGCTTTCTCGTCGTTTCCGCATGTCACAAGAACGAGTGGCGACAAAGGTGACACTTTTTTATGAAATTTGCTGACTGGGATCCTCGAAACTGAAATCACAGTTTCAGCACAAAAAGTGTGATCTCGCATTCAAAACTCACCTTTGAGTCAAAAAAGTGTAATCCATACAAGAAACAAGTTAGTACGTGGGATTTCTGGGTTTTAGGGCTTTTCTCAGATCTATTTCTGGGTTTCGTACAGAGCTTCATTTTGGGTGTCTAACCCTTTTATTGTCCTACTTAGGCCTTGATGCACTCTCATTTACTCGTCGAAGTCGAATTTAGCCTCCCCTAGGGCTTCTAGTACACTTCCACCTTTCTAGGAGGAGTTTAGGTGAGTGAGAAGTTTCCGTTTTTGCAGCGCTTTCAGCCACATTTCCTAGATCTATAATATTTTGTTTCAGATCTATTAAGATAGGTTTCTTCCATCTATAGTTTAACATTTAAATTTGTTTGGTAATTCCCTTAGGGTCCCATCGATTGCCCTAGGTGTTCCACCCATCTCCCTATCTTTTTGCGACGATCTTCCTCTCTGGTTTTTGTTGTTGCTACACCGCTTTCGAGAAGCTTACTGTCACTTGATCCCAGTCACACAAACATTCAGATCTCTTGACTGTTTCTGTCTATTTCCCATGAGGCTAGTCACCAAGAAATATAGTGTTTGCAAACTTAGTTTTGGTGGGGTTTAGTTAATTGTTTTGTTGTTCATTTTCTGTTATTCATTTCAATTTAGCTACAAGAAGTTTTCCTTTTTTTTAAACACAATCTATGGTTCATCATTTAATACACTTGCACACAAAAGCACACCTCAAGTGTAGGATGCTTCGTTTACACCACCAAGTGAAGACTTAAGATAGTAAATTTACCTCACCGCATTAGAGACAAACAATATATTATTGATCTCCCTTCACCATTTCTGTGTTCCGTGTGTCCTTCCATCATTGCACCATCAAGGCATGTGTCGTGGAGACTATTAGGAATTCACCCCCAATTTCTACTTAGGCCTATTACCTGTCCCCATCGACTTCAGGTTCATAGCCCTCCAACTCCCCATACTGACTCTTCTCCTTGTCATTTTGATTCCTCATCTAATTCCAAACCTCCTTCACTACATATCATCATGATGTCTCGACCGAGAGCTGGTGCAAGAACCTAAACTCATGTTGGCTCTCGTTCTATACTGATGGTCACATGAGGCGGAACAGTGTCAAGAACCATTCTAATAACCCCCATGCTCCCATTTATGGTTGGGTTAACTCTACTGGATCTTTATGAGTTGGTAAACGACCCCATACACCATGATGTTCGTTGGCCCTCTATGCTAACTTAGCTTCCCTCACAAATCCCAAACTTTGATGGTATTGATGGAGAGGATCCTACCAACCATGTTTGATCCTTCCACATGTGGTGTTTTCCAACTTCATAATCGATTAATCCATTCATCTTTGGCTCTTCTAATGCATGCTTACTAGAGACAACACAAAATAATATATAGACCAGCCCTCTACCTCTCATTCCATTTTCGTGATGCATGCTAAATCATTCCTATCATATTTCTAGCTACCTCTTCGATACGACATTGGTACTGAGCTATTGACCACATTCCATTAGTCCTCCACCACTCGCCTTTCTCACCATGCTCAAGAGTGGCGTTGAAGGAGGAGCACATGTCATGCCTTGCCTTTTGAATATCGTGTCTATTTATTGGTTTCTTAAGAGCCTTTTATCCCCCATTGGGAAAGGTGTCACATCCCATTTTCCTCAGACCTAGGAAGAAGCTCTTGAGACTCCTTTGAGATATGATCTAATTTATGCACAATCAGGTTATGTATATACCGTGATTTGAGACCTCCCTTGTCTTGGAGGTGCCAATTGACTGGGGTCATCTCAGGCTGCTGACAGTATTGTCGGATCCCTGCACACACTTCGCCATATACTCAATAGAGTTATGGCTATCCACATGGGGGCACTAGTTCCTCCAACAACTATGCTTATCCTACTATTAACATGTTTCTAAGGCCCCATCCCATTTTCCAATGGTTTCTGGTTCTTATGGACAACCTAGTGCTCCAACCCCTTAAGCATTAGCGGTGCAACATCCCATGAATCCTCAGCCCCAACAACCACTACCATCTTAGGGCTAGGTGTTTGCATAATTGAGTTATACCAATCGCCATAATTCAAAGAAAAAGAATAAGGGAAAGGTTAACAAGGGTAACCAACGTAACTACCATAGTAAACCCTAGGGGAGCCAGCCTAACACCAACAACTAGCAACATGGTAGCCAACCCAGGAAAAACAAGGCTATTCTTATGAACAAGCCTTGTGCATGTTGTGGTGTAAATTACCATTATACATATGAGTTTCCTCTTTTACCCCAAATGCAACAAATGTGGGAAGATCAAGAAGCTTGTTGATGTCAACAATCACCTCACGAACCTTTCATCAGCTACCGAGTCCAAAACCAAAGTATCTTTTAAGCCTCTTACGACACCAAATGGTCCCTTACAAATCTCTCAACCTAAATTTGAGGCAATTACCAAGATCCCAAAAGGACCATTACACTGTAATGCGACTTCTAATAGAGCTACCAATACATAGAGTATAATAGACGAGTTGGTGCAATCATCTATAGCTATGTTGACGCTAGAAGTCCTCTAGTCATGGCCATACCGAATGACATATCTAATAACTCCCTTTGGTGTAGTGGATCCTTATGACGATTATTTGATTTTATTCCTATTTGATACATCAACGTATCCCCCATTACCTTCAGTGGTCAATTTCGAGATACCAGTTAGAGTTGAGATACTAGTTAGATACTAGTTGTTTATCCTAGATATAATTGTTTTCTTCAATATAATTTTTTGACCTAAAATTTTTTTGTCTCAAATTGTTTTTGTCTTAAATATAAAGTTTTGTCTTAAAATAGTTTTGCCTTAAACTATTTTTTTTCTTAAATATAAATTTCTGTGTAAAATTATTTTTGTCTCACACTCTTTTTTTCTTAAATTTTTTAGTTAAGGAAATTCTATTTATATTAAATTATAAAGTAAAATAACTAAAATAAAAGTGGGTTCTTAAGACAATATTTCTTGTCTTAAAAACAACTGGTGCGGGAGCATGAGACTTGGAGGGAAAACCTTCAAACTTATTCCAAAAATCCAAAAATTCTACACGCAAAGGAGTGGGGTCCTTTAGCTAGCAATTTCCATGCTTTTCTAGTTTAAGATAAGATTAGAATTAAGAATAAAATCGTGGTGTAATAATTATTTATGGATAAGCTGTAAAAAGCTTTATTCATAATTGCTTTAAATCACTCTATGTAAAAGGCATGCTTTTGTATGGGATAAGGACTGAGAGGGCTTATCTATTATTTATAAAATGAAATAACAAGACACTCTAAGTTAGAGAGCCCGGAAGCCTTACCATCTGAAAAAAAAGACCTCTCTCTGTGCATCTGATTTTATGGTTCTCTATTGAATGGTATCTGGATGTGTGTATCAATTTTAAGGCATTCTTCTAAGTTTGAATACCAATGAATTAAGGCATTCTTCTGAGTTTAAATACCAGTGTTGAAGGTTTTCTTAAGTGTATCCCCATGAGATACCAATACTTGATTATATTGTGAAAACCCATCAAATAGGGACAACATTTCAGACCGAGAAACACACTGAAAGATGTGTTCCATAGAAGGGATAGGATAGTTATCCTTCTGAGATGCTTTGTTTAGGTCTCTGAAATCAATACATAGCCTAATGTCTCCACTTTTCTTTCTCAATGACACGAGATTGGCTACCCAGTGGGTGTGTCTGACCGGGAAGATGATTTTAGCATCCAACATCTTGTTAAGTTCTTTCTTCACCAATGGTTCTAGGCTTGGATGCATCTCACGCAGCTTTTGTTGGTAGGGCTTGGCCATCTTTCCCAAAGGGATCACATGTTGCATAACACTGTTATCAAATTTCTTTAGGTCTTCATATGTCCACGTAAAGACGTCCTTATAGTTTTTAAATAACATGACAAATGAAACCTTTTGTTGTGGAGAGCACCCAAGGTGCACATTGACATTTTTTGGGTCTTCTTTGGTCCCAAGGTTGACCGTTTCATACTTCATGGATGACCTATGCTTTTTGCAGTTAGTCAGCTTCTTGAATTTATCATGCAAGTCATACAAATGCTCCATCTAAACAACTAATTTTGGAATCACATTAGGCTGATCCTTTTCCTTATCTTCCCTCTCATTCATAATATTTTCATGCTCCTTTTCATCAATGACTACGTTCTTAAATGTCTTCTTGTAGTGTAAGAACTCAAGGATTTTCTCATCATCTTCGAACACCTACCAATTCGAGATGTTATCAGGCACAGATGGTCTGAAAATCAATTCGACAGAACATTTATTTTTCTTCAATCTAAAATCAAGAAAAAGTTTAGCAGCCATATTAGCCATCATATCAGCATCTTGGTTTTTCCCTCGAGGTATTTATGTGATATTAAAAGAATCAAAATTGTCAATTAAGTCCCATACCTCATGCTGGTACCTTACCTTACTAGGTGTGGTGAATTGCAATGTATCCTTTTTCTTACATGATCTACTATTATTTGTGTGTCACCAAAAAATTTAAGATTTTTTACATTCATGTCAATGGCTTTCTTCAGGGATTGCAGCAGGCCTTCATATTCTGCTATGGTGTTGGTGCATGCAAACTGCAACCGGCTAGCCATCAAATGTTGGTTCCCTTGCAGGTCAATGAGAATACTTCCAGCATCTACACCTTCAAAGCAGTTATAGCCATCAAAATAGATTGTTGAGAATATAACATCTAATGTTACATCAATTGAACTATTATCTAAGAAATTGGTCCTATCATCTACTATAGCACAGGATCGTTCATTAGTCGGATTATGTGATGGAATTTCCAACTATGGGTATGTCAAAGTTTCTTCAATTGTTTCTGCATTAAATTCTCCAAAATGGGCTTCTGTAGCATAAACATTGAAATTATAGTTCCGAAAGATGGAGTTGGTAAACATTACAGGTTCATTAGGATCATTTAGTTCCATTACTACATACTTCATGTATCTTTCAGAGTCAACTCTGAGGACATCACCTTTTCCCTTCTGAGGCATCAAGAGGTGGGACCAAGCAGTTGAGAAGTATCCATAGAGTTTTGTTGAACAATCCCTACTAAGCAACATTCCATAGGCTTCAGGTATATCAACTATCACTATATCAATGACTTATGTGTATTGTGGTTTAGCAGCCATCTGAATCCACACATATTTCAATTCTCCAATTACTTTCACATTTGCCTTGTCCAGTTGCATAATTTGGGTACCAATTTTATTAGGTATTGCATGTAGTCTTTTCGCAACAACATAAGGTGTCATAGTGGATGACGCACTAAAATCTACCAAGAAATTGTGCACACTCATGTTGAGGATTTCAAATGTGATAAGGAAAGGTGTGGTCATGGATCTTGACTTTCTCCCTATCATGGTTTTATTGATATTTTGGGGCTTTTTATTCATTTTGGTTACAGTGGCTTCCATAGCTGATGCCATTTGTGCTGCAACGGAGGTGTTGACAGGTCTAGACACTGATTTCTTGGTTGGTTTCTTGGGATGGTGGGAGCTTTGGAGTTTCTCTCATTTATAACTTTCCAGAGAAAATCTCTTTGCTGCGTTAATTTCAGCAAATCAAAATATGTGATATTAGACCTAGATTTCTTAAGATCATCCACAATATTGTAATCAATGTTATAAACAGGGTATGGTAGAGTAAACATACCTATTTTTCCATTCTTATATGGGAGTTTACCATCTCGAGTATCCTTCGTTACAGTGGGAGATGCATTCTCCTTTTTTGGATGGTTTGCAATAGGGGTATTCTTGGATTGACCACCACGACTAGTCCTTTCGACAAGAACTTTGGGAGCATGTGCTTTCACAGGGCGGGTGTCTTTCTTGGTTTGATCTACAAGCTTCATCACACCTACAAGTGGCCCTTTGCTTCTTGTGTGGATTTCATTAGTGTGGATTTATGCCATATTGTCTCCTTCGTCACCATCGTTCTCATTCGTATAAAAGTCCCACAGTACGTTGAATTGGGATTCTTCCTCCAAGGGCTCTTCTACTTGGTATTCTTCCTCTTCTTCCTGTTTTGGCTCTAGCTCCACTCTAGGATCTTCTTGGTTGAGGAGCGATCCGATAAGAGCCAACTCTTCTGTGTTTAAATTCCCTTCATTGGGTGGAGCAGGCAGTGCATGTTGACCATGCCCACCTTCTTTTTTCTTACGATAGAAAGGCTTGAAAGGATTTCTATTGTTGTAGTCTCCTCGACTACCACCAGTACTCTCTCCATGATTCCTTTTCATATGGATGACTGTATTTGTTAGTTTCTTAATGATTTGATGAAAACTTTCCACATATGTGGTGTCCTTGCCTTTGGTTTCAGCCCCTTCATTATCATTCCCATTATTCTTCTTGGATGCTTGAGAGGCTTTCCTTTCTCCAGTTGTATGGTGCCATTCCGTGAGACTGAGAATTTCATTACCATCTTTTACTGCTTCATTGGTGCCACCTTGTAAGGTCTATGTGTTACTCCTTTTGACCCACATCGTAGTAGGGACAGGGAGAGCAGTGATGTAGAACTCCATGAGCACCTCTTTTGTAGGTTTAGTGGTGGCGAGGATTCTATTGAACAAGGTGCTGAACCGGATATTAAAATCCTTAACATTTTCTTTGGTTTCAATTTTCAAACAGGATAGTTCAAGGACTAAGGCATCAGGGGTTTTCTCATTGCCATAATTGTCTAAAAAGCCCTGTTGAAAGGTAGCCCACGAGCTGATCGATTTTGTTATCAAGCTACATAGATGATGGAGATGTTAGTGAACCTGAGGTTGAAGCTGTAGAGGAGGAGGTTGTATCAGTTACTCCTGAGATGAGATTCTTCTAGTCAGTTTTGAGATCCATAGCTAGGCCAAAGATCAAGGTTTCAATATACTAAGGAGAACTGAATCCAGAAGAATTGATAGACTCAATTAATGGCATGGATAAATTCTTTGACTATGAAGAAACACAAGATGAGAAGAAAGTAAAGCTTGTTCTCACTAAGCTAAAAGGCCATGCAGCGCTTTGGTGGGATGGTGTGCCGGTAGAAAGAAAGAGACTTGCCAAGAAACCTATCAAGAATTGCAGCAGGATGGTAGCAAATCTATGAGGTAAGTTTCTACCAAGTAATTATCAGTAAACCTCATTCAGAGAGATACAAATTATTAGATAGAAGTCTTTGAGTGTGAAAGAATACACAAAGGAATTCTACAATGTATGCATAAGAGCTAGAGAAGCCCAGGATACAGATGAGAAGGTGGCTAGATCTGTGAATGGAATTATGATGGACATTCAAGATTAGGTAAGTATATTGTCTCCTAAAACAATAGAGGAAGCTTATCGGATAGCACTCGAAGCTGAAGAAAAACTCGCGAGGAAGCAATCTGCCAGAGAGAGAGGTACTTTCAAAAGAAGGGGAAGTCAAGGTGGTAGAGGAAGATCTACAACACCTAAAGATGGAGCTAGTAGTATCTCAACCCAACATGCACCCACAAGAGGTGATGCAAGAGGTAGAGTTTTCTTCTAGAGGAAGAGGAGGTAGAGGAAGAGGAAGAGAAGTAAGTGTAACAGATGTAACAAGATGGGACACAAAGTTGTTGAATGCCCAGAGAATGCAGGAACAAGCGAGAGGAATGAAATTTTTGATCTAGTTGAGGGAGACCCACAAGTAGCAATAGTGGTAGAAGAAGAAAATATACCAGAGAGGGGAGAATATTTGGTAGTTAATAAAATTTTTCTTAAGCCAGCAAAGGAGATAGTTGAACAATCACAAAGAAAGACCTTACTTAGAACAATGTGTAAAGTTCAAGGGAAATGTTGTCATACGATCATTGATAGTGGCATCACTAATAAGTTTCTCTCTACAGAAGTGGTGGAGAAATTGAAGCTGAAGACAACGAAACATCCAACACCTTACAAGGTGTGATGGTTACAAAAGGGATACAACTGTTAGTGAATGAATAGTGTGAAGTGGAATTTCAGGTGGGTAAGTATAAAGATAAAATTGCATGTGATGTGATGCGAATGGATGTGTGTCACATATTGCTTGGAAGACCTTGGAAATATGAAAGAGGATCCATGCATGATTGGAAAAGAAACACTTAAAAGTTTGGAAAGGATGGTGTCAATCATATGTTGCTGCCTCTGCAAGAAGAAGATGTACCAGGAAAGAAGACTAATGCAAAAACTTTGTTACTATGAGGAAAGGAATACTTGAAGTAGATTGAAGAGAATGAGGTACATTTTGTTGTAATTTGCAAGGACAAGGTAATAGTGACTTCTACTAAAGTTTCTGATTTACCCATTGAAATTCAAGGAATGTTAGAGAACTATTGTGATATTATTGTTGATGATTTGCCTAATGAGTTACCACCCATTAGAAGAATTAGCCATCATATAGATTTGATTCCTGGAGCAAGTCTACCTAACAAAGTAGCTTACAGAATGACTCCTATGGAAAATGAAGAGGTTAGAAAGTAGGTGCAATAATTGCTTGACAAAGGGCTGATCAGAGAAAGCTTGAGTCCTTGCGTAGTACCAATGGTGTTGAGTCCAAAGAAAGATGTAGGATGGAGAATGTGTACAGATTCAAGAGCCCTAAATAAAATCACAATCAGGTACAGATTTCCTTTACTAGAATTAAAGATTTAATGGATCGCTTGAGTGGAGCAAAGTATTTTTCAAAACTAGATATTAAAAGTGGGTATCATCAGATAAGAATAAGAGAAGCGGATGAGTGGAAAACTACTTTTAAGACAAATGAGGGATTGAATGAATGGAGAGTAATGCCCTTTGGGTTGTCAAATGCACCAAATATGTTTATGAGACTCATGAATTAAGTTTTTAAAGATTTTATTCGTAAATTTGTAATGGTATATCTGGACGATATATTAGTTTACAGTAGGTCGAAGGAGGAACACATGGGGCATCTGAATTATGTCTTACAAAGGCTACAGTAGGAGAAATTATTGCTAAATTTGAAGAAGTGTTCATTCATGAAAGAAGATCTAGTGTACTTAGGTTTTGTTATTTCTACTAAATTGCTAAAGATGGATTCAGAGAAGATCAAGGCAATCATGGAGTGGCCTTCACCCAAAAGTGTTTTTGAGGTAAGAAGCTTTCATGGTCTTGCTAGCTTTTATAGAAAATTCATAAATAATTTTAGTAAGATTAATGCACCTATTATTGAGACCATAAGGAAGGAAAAACAACCATTTATACGGATTGTTGAAGCAGGAAAGAATTTTCAGTTGTTAAAGAAGAAAATCATTGAAAAGCCTATTTTGGTTTTACCTGATTTTAGTAAGCCTTTCCAATTGAAGTGTGATGCCAGTGGAGAAGCTATTCGAGGTATGTTGAGTCAGGAAGATAGACCAATATTTTATTTTATTGAAAAGCTAAATGATTCCAAAAATAAATGTTCTTCTTATGATAAGGAGTTCTATGCAGTTGTAAAGTCATTAAAGAAATGAAGGCATTATCTAATGTCGAAAGAATTTACCCTTTACTCAGATAACCATGCACTATAGTATATTATGCAGCAACCAAAGCTCAGATAGAAACAGGCTAAAGGGGTAGAATATCCTCAAGGTTTCCATAAAGTTGTAGATGCCTTAAGTAGGAGGAGTGTATTATATCAAGAGCATCAAATCCAAGTGTTGGATTTTGATGTTCTTATAGAATTGTATGAAACATATCCAGATTTTATAGAGGCATTTGAAGCTTGTAAAGTTCCTATTTTGATAGATATGAGTAAATGGTTGGATTTCTTCTTACATGATGGACTGTTTTTTAAGAAAAATCAGCTATGCATACCAAATTTTTCTATGAGGGAGAATTTAATCACAGAAAAACATAGTGGAGGACTTTCAAGACATTTTGGTGTAGAGAAGACTTATGTGTAGTTAAACAGACTTTATTTCTAGCTGAAAATGAAATCTGAAGTGGAGAAGTATGTGAAAACTTGCATGTTCTGTCAATATGTAAAGGGAAGGAGCCAAAACACAGGTTTGTATATCCCATTACCAATTCTAGATAGGCCTTGGGATATGGTAAGTATGGATTTTGTTTTGGGCTTACCAAACGACTCAAAGAGGTAATGATTCAATTTTTATAGTAGTGGACAAATTTTCAAAAATGGCACACTTTATTCCATGTTATAAGACTAGTGATGCTTCTCACATTGCTAATTTGTTTTTTAAGGCGGTTGTAAGATTGCATGGGTTGCCTAAGAGTATTATCTCATATATGGATTTCAAATTTGTTGGACATTTCTAGAGGAATCTATGGAAGAAATTGGGAACTAATTTAAGTTTTAGTTTTGCATATCATCCACAAACTCATGGATAGACTGAAGCTATGAATAAGAGTTTGGGCAATCTTTTAAGGAGTCTTACTGTAGAACATTTGAAGCAATGAGATCAAGTGTTGGCAAAAGCTGAATATGCATATAATGACTCACCTATTAGGATTACATGACAAAGTCCATTCCATATTGTTTATGGAATGCATCGAAGAGGATTACTTGAGTTAAGAAACTTAGGAAACTAAGAGATGAGAAGTGCAGAGGGTGAAGATTTTGCTTAAGAAATGCAAGAAATAGATGAAAAACTCAAACAACAACTGCAGGATAACAACATCAAGTACGCGAATAGAGTAGACATGAGAAGAAGAGAGGTGAACTTTGAATTTGGAGATCTGGTTTTAGCACATCTCAGAAAGGAGAGGTTTCTAAAGAGGGAGTATAATAAATTAAAGTTCAAAAAAATTGGACTGTGCAGAGTGTTGAGGAAATTTTCTGCACATGCCTATGAGAGTGAGTTACCCCTTGATGTTTGAATATCACCAATTTTTAATGTTACAGACCTGTACAGTTATGAAGGTGAAACTGCAGATGATACAACATAAGATCAAGAGACACAAGAGATTGATTTGGTAAAATAGTTACCCACAAGAAAGGAATTGAAACAAGAAAGAATTTTCTACAATAAGGTGTTTAAGAAAACAAGGGGATGAGAATACTTCCAGTGTTTGGTAAAGTGGAAGGATCACCCAACCATTCAAGTTACTTTGGTTACAAAAGACATGATACAAAAACTAGGTAGCTCTATAAATGAACTCATGGATAGGAGCCGATGAAGAATTTTGTCCTCGAGAGTCTAATGTAGGAGCATGAGACTGGGAGGGAAAATCTTTAAACTTATTCC
Source organism: Pinus taeda (assembly GCA_000404065.3). Lineage (NCBI taxonomy): Eukaryota > Viridiplantae > Streptophyta > Pinopsida > Pinales > Pinaceae > Pinus > Pinus taeda. The sequence goes on from APFE030058080.1 coordinate 12,611, forward strand.
AAAAATCCAAATAAATCTACAGGCAAAGGAGTGGGGTCCTTTAGCCAGTGATTTCCATGCTTTTCTAGTTTAGGATAAGGATAGAATTAAGAATAGAATTGTGTTGTAATTATTGTTTATGGATAAGTTGTAACAAGCTTTATGCACAATTGCTTTAAATCACTCTATGTAGAAGACATGATTTTGTATGGGATAAGGATCGAGAGGGATTATCTATTATTTATAAAATGAAATAACAGGATGCTCTGAGTTAGAGAGCCCCGAAGCATTATCATCTGAAAAAGACCTGTCTCTATGCATATGATTTTATGGTTCTCTATTGAATGGTAGTTGGACGTGTGTATCAATTTTAAGGCATTCTTCTGAGTCTGAATACCAATGAATTAAGCTTATTTCAAATTAATATTTTGGTTGAATCCCTTAGATTGTGTTTTTCATTCATATCAGTGAGGCTAGCTCTTTAATTTCTTTAGTTGAGTTCTATGGGTAAACCTATGTTTTAGACAAAGAAATCATGAAATACTTAGCCGGAACAAAGTTCCATACTTGAAGTTTTATGGCACAGAGAATATACCCTCATCAGGTTCGAAACCTTTATCACATTGCTGAGTGGGAGCAGGACATAGATGAACCTTTGGAATGTTGAACTCTAATAGTGCGACACTAGCAGAGCCGAAACATTATAGGGAGACTTTAATAACATATCGGGTCCACGATTATTATTGCATCGCAAGTTTGGAGCGGAGGAGCCTTGTATTGGGAGAATTGGAATTGCCAATTGTAATATCTGATTGCATCAGATAAAGGAGCTTGGAAGGGCCAATATTAAATTGTCAATAGTGTTAGTTGGATTAAACACATTTCTTATAATTAAAGTGCTGATAGTGTAATTCTTTTAAATTAATACTATAGTGGATTAAAATTTCTGATAGTGTATTTTCCTTCCTTTGGAACGAAAGTCCTATGCCCTTGTGTTTTGTGTTTAAATACATTTTCACTTGTTTTAAAGCAACGATATTCTATCACTATTATTCCTATGGGATTATAGTTATGATAGAGAAAAAGCAGGCCTATGATATGTTTTGTGCCGATAATGAAGGTTGGAGTGTATTAGAGGAAAACTCACAAAGCTGTCAATAGATGACTCATACACGTGTTGAATCAGAAAGAGGAATTCAGCTAGAAATTGAAGAAATTATATCAGGTCTCAGCAGCTTGTCCATATCACCTGCAACCAGACCACCAAAATCCAAGAATGCAAGCACAATGAAAGGGATGGTATTTCTGTTGTAGAATACAAGATTAGCTCAAAATGAAAGAACGACAACTAAAGGGATCTATGCTGGTAAATTAATAAATAAAGTGTAAAAATAGAGACTAGAATATGCCTATATCTTTTCAACATATGTGAATTACAGATAATAAGAAAAGCCCACAATCTAATTGGTTAGACAATTCATCATTTTGTTGATCATAAAATTGTGGGGTATTCTAGGAATTTGAAATTGATATAAAGATGTCCCTTAAGTATCATCTAAATATAACATAGTTTAATTATTCTATTTGTCATTGTTATTGGTGTATAAGGTAAGTACAAGTAACATCCTTGCGTTTGGTATCCAATAGTCTAATCAATCACTTTATGGGGCTTGTGTATTCATTTTATCTCAAATTTCATTAAAAATAGGTAAAAATATAGTAGCCTTATCAATTAAATGGTAAAAATAATAGTGATATCTATTACATTTGATTAAAAGTGGGTAAAACTATATTATCCATATAAATTAAATGCTTGATAAAAAACTATACTCAAATAAATGTCGAACACTTTATCTATAAATATATATATATATAGATACACACATTAAAAAAATCATAAAAAAAGAATTGTTTTCATTTATTATATATATGCCAATTAAATATATACATTTTTTATTTGATAATAAAATTTCTCAACTATTTAAAAAAAATATAAACGGCATCACTACTTTTAATATATATCTTAATCACTATTTAAAAAGATATAAAATGCATAAATGGTAATAATGTATATCTTTATTTTTTTATTTGTGAATGCTATAAAAGAAATATTACAAAACATTTTATGAAGGTCAAATCCATAGTTCCATATAAAAATTATTAATTGTTAAATTAAAATTTGAAAAATTAATTCTAAAATAAACAAAAAAAAATTCTATTATAATTGTTAATATCACATTTAAATATGTAAAAATTTATTAAAAGTCTTATAAATTGTAATTTTAAACGATTGAATATATAAATTTAAAATTATATAACAAATATTTTTATATTAAAAATATAATTTATGTAACATTGTTATCAAATTAAAAATCATATCACTCCATGATGAAAAACAAAACATAAAATCACATTTTAAAGTTGAATATTAGATATAATGTGAATAATTTAATTATTTTATTTCTTCAATTTATATATTATGACTAGCACAACTTCAATTTATATATTATGACTAGCACAACCACATTAATAAATGTGGTTGTTATACATCAATATGCATATATCAATCAAATGCACAACCACATTAGTAAATGCGGTTCAAAATCATTGATATATATTAAGGATATAGATCTAATATTAATGATACTATTGCAGTAAAAATATTAGTAATATCCTTATAATTAATAATTATTATTTGTTGATAATAATTATTAATTAATATTAAATGTTATTTATTATTATTTAAATTTGAAATTCCGTTAATATGAATATAAACCATTGGGTTAATGAACTATAGGGATTGATACTATAAATCCAATAGAATAATAAACCCAAGGGGTTATTGCTAAAACCCCAAGGGATAATAAACTCAAGGGATTATTACCTTAAATCCTAAGGTTTATATTCCCTTGCGTTTAGAGTATCAATCCCTTGGGTTTGCAATATCAATCCCTTGGTTATATTAATGTAAGTGGACATGTCAATATCTATAAACATATCTAGGTTCTTGTTTACTTTTAAGGAATGAATGGATTCATGGCCTAGGATGGTACCATCAAGAATGTCTTCCTTCCATGAAACCACCTTCCTCAGGTGCGATAGTATTCTTTAAAATGGGTTTATGCTTGTTAGAAATATCCTTTATAACGATATTGTAAATGATGGTACATGAGGAAATGAGCTATAAGTTATTTTTTGTGTTCACCTATTTCCCCTTCGATTTTAGGGTGATGATGATTACATTGAAATCTTGAATCGTATTACCTAAGGTTCATAATTATTTGACCATGTTCGCACACCTCTTTGTGAGTGAAGGCTCCAACAAGCTTGAAAGAAATAAATTGTGAAACCATAAAGGTTCATAGATTTCTTTGCAACCATTTATTTAACTACTCTTTCCATTTCAATTGAGATGAGTCATGCAAAACTATGGTTTTTCTAAGGAGTTACTAAAAATTGAACTATACCCACAATCAAGAAAATAAAAATTTCCTAATCAATTGTTGAGTCTTCTAAGAGTTCCTTGAAGTGACTTTCTAACTCATTTTTAGTATCATGAGGCTCCTCAAGATTCTTCCATGTTAACATTTTGAGGAAGGAAATGTTGTTTTTGCTTCTTCTCTCATGAATAAATTATGGAAAATTTTAGTGTTCTTGTCCTCCTCCCTTATCTATTGTATTCATTATTTTTTATTCCATTATGTAGAAGTGACTAAGAGAAAAAAATTATTTGTTGGAAGCAACAATTAAATTAACCAAAAATGAAACACACAATGCATATAGGTTACCCTAGGAAAAAACGAACATTGGGGAGACAACCATTGGAATTTCATTAGTTTTTGGCCAAAACCTACACCAACCCAACCAAGTGAGGCTTCCATGGTCACCTCCCTTGGCCCATTACAATTGAGCTCCATCCAGCCTTTTAAAGGTACCATTGCATGCAATCCATGGGAAAAAATCCATGGAAAACCAAAAAACATGGGCCCAAAACCACTACTATTGACACAATCAGGATTGACTCTTTCCCCACGTCAAGTTTACCTAAAAATCCCCACTTATACCTTAACTTAGGGTTTCCTTGACTAAATCTGTCCAAACCATCCAAGTGAGTTACCCCACTCACTCTAGCCCTTAGCCATGTCAATGTTTATACCGAGGGTGATTTTAACCGAGCATGCCCCCTATCACTTAATTCTAACACTATGCTTTAAGAATATTTTCTCAGGGGTACATATGCCTTACATGGTCTTACATTGGTATGCCCAATTACATGCATTAGAAGATTTGAAATCAATTATAATTTATTATTATTATTATTATGTTCCTAACACATTCTCTTGCCTTGTAATTCTAACTCTGGTTTCTCTCGGAGGCCCAACCTCCTCTTCGTCATCTTATCTTCCACTTTATGAGTGACCACATCATAGCATGTTTATTGCATTTCCAAACATATGGTTTTCATCACCTTTTATCTTATTCCTTCACTTGTCAAACAACTACTACATCCATCGATTTTTGTTTGGCCTTCCAGACACTTGCCAAAATGTTTCCCAACCCCACAACTTCTTTCCTTATTCTCATTCTTAGCGCACAAACAAGTCAAACAAAGGAGATGCATCTGCAACAACTATAATAAAACCACAATCCCAAATCCAAGTCATAGGGCTTTTTTCTTGTCAATAAAAATACTCATGAGTCTTCAATACCTGCCAAGTTGGACACACTATTTCTTCTAAAAACCACAAAATTTGTCATCCTAATAACGATTGTATTCTCAACCACTCTATTTTGGTTAGATTATTGAGCTTGGATGGAAAAAAATTAAGGTGCCAAAGGCAATGGTGTTGTAGTTAGAGATCACAAAGAAAGAGATGGAGATGCAAGCTATGTTGTTTCTTATAGTGAGAAAAAATTGTTACCTATAGTGAAAACAATAAATCAACAAGAATAATAAAACATATACATAATCTACATAATTTACCCTCTGAAAAGTTCAACTTTAGGAAAACTCAGCCAATGGAATTCTATCAATCCTTGGCCAAAATTTATTGCGAAAGTAGCCAAAGTGAACGTTCAGCACTTACCTCCCTAACACCTTACAATAATCGTTGCCAAAATGCTCAAGTAAACCTTCACATCTCACCTCCCTAACACCTTACAATATCAAACACCATTGCCAAACACAAACCTAGTTGTTTGTTCCCTATGTAACTACAATATTCATTTTGTGTGCCACTTTATTGACCTCTCGCCCAAAAATGAAAGAATCGCCTCCACCACCGTGCAAACATCATCATGTGCTTTACCTTTTCATCAGTGAATCTAATCCAAAATCCCGTGACTATTGAAGCTCACACTTTACGTGGAATTACCTTCAATTAGCAAGAAACCTCTCTAATTAGCTCGTTTCCATCCAAGCTACTAGTTGACACTCACTATTTTTTCCTAGTAGCCATGAATAAGAATTACAAATTGTGTCAAATCTAAAAATAATGATGTGGCCCGTGGTAGCTACAACAATCCGTCGATAATTTTCAGAAACGGTATACAGACCTTCTCGTAGAACACCCCTGCAAATTTTCTGCCTTACTTCAGCATGACCAATATAAGCTACATCACCCCACCTCAAATTTGTACATCAACCCATGGAAAAAGAAAACACCGACCTCCACATCACAATTTTCCACGAGCTCCTAAATTTGGTCAACATTTCATAACTGAAGCCAGCCGTTTCCACCTTCCAGCAGGGAGATAATCCAGATCCACTTGTCCAATCCACTCATTGGATTATTCTTTTACGTCCTGGCTGTTGCTTAGCAGATGCCCCACCATAGATATTTTGACATTAGCTTCCCTTGCTAGGTTGAAGCTACTCTTAACTCATTCCCAAGTCTCGTGTGGCTCTTGCATTTGACTGCCCCATCAACAAAGGCACAATGTTCGACAATGGTATCATGTCCCCAGATGTCATTATCATACCTCACAACAGTAACCTGGGCATAATTTCAACATTTAAAAAATTACTCATGGGTTCTAGAATCCCCCAACAGATCCTCGATTAGCCTTGCAATATCATATTTTCCTTCACCAACCTTTGAGGTAGTGAGTTTGAATCCCCCCAACCCCCAAATATTTTTGCATTGAGGAACATGATTATCTCCATCATCTTGGAAAGTAAGTCTATGCAACATTGCCTAAAAGCCCTTCATCTATTTTCGTCATCATTTCCATTGTCATGCTGGTTTCAGTGATAACCTCATCACTTTCTTATTTCTTCACAGTTCCACGACCTTCACACGACTTCCATCCTTCATATGGTTTAACAACACCTAAAGTTAATATGATGACTCCACAAACTACACACCCATAACGTGGACCGTTGTAGGAACAAGCTCCAAATCCTACTGGTACAACTTTTCCACCGTGGTTGTCCACATCAAACCACTAGCAACCGTAAGCCATGCACGACGCTTTATTCATGAGGCCATATAAACTCTTGTAAATAAAGGCGTATCTTTGATATATGACTCTACTACCAAATTTGAGAATTATTACTGCTAGAGAAAAAATTATATATTGATATTGAAAATAATAAATCAAAAACAATAATATAATAGACACCCAATTCACAATATTTATCTTGGCCAAACCTCAATTCCAAAAAAAAATTTAGTTAATGGAATTCAATTAGTCCTTGGCCAAGTGATCTTCCTTACTCACCTCCCTAGCACCTTACAGTGAAGCTGTTCAATCCTTTTAAAGGCTCCATTACATACAATCCATGGGCATAAAACCATTGGCATCCAAAAAACTATGGACCCCAAATTACCATTAATGACTCTTTACGCAAGCCAAGTTTACCTAATACATTATACCTCCTCCTATTTATTTTTTTCATTAATGTCTATATTAATATTCTCATCCCCAATTTTCAGGGGTTTTCAGCACCCCTCTTAAATGATGTCCTATGGTAACTTATTTTTTTATTTTCCAAACTTGTAACTCTCCTTAAAGATGTGCCTAAAGACACTTTTGTTCCATACGCTAATTTTGGATTTTTTGAGGTAATTAATTTTTTGCTGAAATTGGTGTTTCAACATTGACTCTTTCCCCGAGTCAAGTTTACCTAAGACATTATAGCTCCTTGTATTTGTCTCTTTCATAGTCTCTATCTTAAGCCTCTCCTCCCCAATTTTGAGGTCTTCTGAGAATGTTATGCTCTTAACCTGCAAGACGA
>APFE030058088.1:0-12867 GCA_000404065.3 Pinus taeda
GATGAAATGGCATCTTTGCACAAAAATGAGGCTTGGGATTTGGTGGAGTTGTCGGCTGGAAGGAAACCCATTGGCAGTAAATGGGTGTTCAAGAAGAAGACAAATGAAAAAGGAAAGGTGGAGAATTACAAAGCTCGGTTGGTAGCAAAAGGTTATTCCGAGGTGGCGAGAATTGATTTTGGTGATATTTTTTCTTCTGTTGCCAAGGTAAGTTCTATTAGATTACTTTTATCTATTGCTACTGCTTTTGATTTGGAGGTAGAACAGATGGATGTGATGACAACATTTCTTCACGGGGATTTGGAAGAGGAAATCTACATGAAGGAACCTGAAGGCTTTGTGGTGAAGGGTAAGAAAGAACTGGTATGCAAGTTAAAGAAGTCTCTGTATGGGTTAAAATAGTCACCAAGGATGTTGTATTAGAAATTTGATACATTTATACGAGGACTTGGCTTCACTAGAAGGAAAGCAGTTCACTATGTGTATTTTAAATTAATTGGTGACCATATTATTTATCTGGTCTTGTATGTGGATGATATGTTGCTGGTTGGAAATGACAAATAAATTATCCAGGATTTGAAGACCCATTTGTCCTACAAATTCAACATGAAATATCTTGGTGTTGCAAACTATATTTTGGGAATGGAAATTAAAAGAGATCAGATAAATAAGAAGCTCTAGTTAAACCAGAGGAAGTATGTCGAGACAATATTGCACAGGTTTAATATGCAGGATAGTAAACCAATGAAGGTTACTATTCATGTAGGTGTAAATTTATCTGTTGAACAGTGTCCCAAGACACAAGAAGAGGAAGAGGACATGTCCCATGTTCCATATGCAAGTGCAGTCGGTAGCCTGATGTATGCAATGGTCTGTACTAGACCAGACATTGCATATGTAGTGGGAGTATTGAGCAGGTTTATGTCAAAACCAGGAAAGGAGCATTGGACAGAAGTGAAGTGGGTTTTGAGGTATTTGCGTCGCACTAGTGATTATGGTTTGTGCTACCAAGGAAGACTAGGATTGGATAGAGTGTTAGATATTCGTGGCTTTGTTGATGCATACTGGGCTGGAGATGTGGATCAGAAAAGATCTACAAGTGGGTATGTGTTTAACCTATTTGGAGGTGTAGTCAATTGGATGAGTAAGAAACAATCTATAGTGGCACTATTAGCTACAAAGGCAGAATACATGGCAAACACTCATGCAAGCAAGGAAGCAGTTTGGTTGTAGAGATTGTGTTCAAGTATGGGGTTAGTACAGGGAGCTATAAGGATAGACTGTGACAGCCAAAGTGCAATTTTATTGGCAAAGAACCCTGCATATCATTTAAAGACAAAGCACATTGATTTTCAGTATCACTTTGTGAGGGATATGATAGAAGACAAAAAGGTGTTGCTGGTAAAGGTGGACATTTTGAAGAATACTACAAATGCATTGATAAAATCTGTGAGCTCTGAGAAGTTCTCTTGGTGTAGAGAAACAATAGGCATTGCAGGGCTAGATAAATGACTAAGCTTTCTTGTGGCCCCCTATGGAAAGAAAACAACAAGTGGGAGAATGTTGGGTTGTATTATATTCTTTCTGTGACCAGCCCACGTAGTTAACCTGAGGGTTAGATGGGGGGTGGAGCCCCCCCTTCTTTGTGCCGTTTGCGTAGCGAGGAGGTCACAAGGGGTTTTAGGGGTGCAAGTAACCCCACTCTATGGGGTCCATGGCAGTGCCCTGGAATATTTTGGTTTTGGACCCTATGTTAGGTTGGGCGAACCCACCTATGGTTTTGTGCATGATTTTCGCACTTGGTTTTGGACGTGATGGTTTTTAGTCCACGGTATTGGATGCTTCAGCATGTATAAATATGTATTGTAACATTGAAAGGAACATAATGAAAAATCAAGCTGATAGTCCTGATTTTGGTATCCAGGGGAAATCTCTATGTATATGTCTTTTATGTGTTATGCTCTCTCATTGTTTATTTTCCATGTTTTAGAATTCATTTGCAGGTAATTTATGTACAGGGTTAAAACCTACAAACTTGGGATTCGAAACTCAAAGTGGATTTTGTTCTTGTAATTTGGGTTAATTTTAGTTTGAGTTCGGTTTGCAATAAAGGCTAGATTATGTTTGCAAGTTGTTCTTGAATTCAAATGTGAATCAGCTTACAACTAGTCTATGTCCTACTAAAAAAATTCTTCAATACCATCTTCAAAATGGTGTCATCATATTCCTTCACAAATTACATATGAGTATATTTTTATTTAAAAACAAGCCTCGTTTTCTTTAGGGGTTTAGACCTAATTTCAACCTAATATGAACTACTCAAAACACAAGTCTAAAATTGTCTTAAAATGTCTCCAAAACAAAAAGTTGAAGAGGGCCTCCTATAGATAAAGTAGTGGCATAACTTCACTCTCTCTAACAACAGATATTGTCCCTTAGGCTTGAAAAACAAACTTCCTAAATGTTCTTATAAAATGCTTCCAAAGTTCAACTTTCAACATATTCAACATAAAATATGGTCATAAGCATAAGAGTTAATTCGTTATGCCTCTGACATAATTGCATAACAAACTCTCAGTGAAGTTGAAAACTTGGTTTCATTAAGAGGAACTTCCAAGGTTTAGCTTGAAACCTCAGAAATAATTCCAACTTGATTGCAACTTCCAAGTTGTCTAAAGTAATACAACTTGTTAGTACATGTCCACAACTATCCATGTGAACTACAAGTCGTGTCCAATTCACAACAATATGCATCATTTACTTCCTTCTAATAAAGATAAAGGTCACATTCTTCTGTCATTTTGTAAATTTATGTGAGAGGAGAAACCATTCTTGCTACAAATATACAAGAGTTTGAATGATAAGAAGTATCAACATCTACCAACGCTACATTTTTAACACCGGTGTAATTTTAAATTTTATTTAGTGCTCTCAAATGTTTGGTATTAAAAAGCATGTTATTGTTCCAACTGTTCTAAGTGTAAAGAATGACTAGAAAATCATTGTTATTGCAGAAAACATGCTTAAATAGAATTCCAAGCAAGGTTGTGCACAATGAAATACCCGAGTAGAGCTAGCATTGAAAATGATGGCATATAACCCACATCTACAATGGAAAACCACATTGAAGGAAACAAAATTGATGGCATAGGATTCCTTAATAATGAAGAGCCTCTTGATATATAACCACATATGAGTTTTATCATAGGCCACTAAGATTATTTTTCTAGGAATTATAATGAAGACGAAAACAGAACCTTTTTTGTGTTCCTCGATATGTCTAGTTCAGATGTTTCCTGTGCCTTTGTTGTGTGGCTTTCTGATAGCTCAATTAATTCTCTCTAGGTTACTCTAATCAAACCCAATATACACCCTAACTGCAAAATCACATTGGAAGAAACATGCATATATACACTGAAAATTTGGCATGCTCATGTTTCCCACTCTCCATAAAAATAACTTTTAGATGACGCCCCTGTGTCCGTGCTCCATGAAACCATTTTCAACTAGTTATAATTGAACAAGTGGCTAGGTCGCTGGAGGAATGGTGGGCCGATAGCTTTCTGGGTGAATTCCTTATGGCCGAGCTAGCTGTGAGGGAATGGGATAGGCACTGTAATTCGCTTACAAACCCTGATTATAACTAGTTTATAGTTTTTCCCCCATCGACACACATGCTTAATGAATTCCTGCGATGTACAGGCTTAGCCATTGTAATGTTAGTGCATTTTTTATAAAAAAATATATTAGCATGCCAATGTTCCAATCTTGGCTAAACCTTGGAAGTTACAGGTTGCAAATTAAGTAGAAAAGTGTGAAATATCAACTGTTAGCTATGAAATGGAATTTTGTATATATATATATAAACAATATTCATGAAATGGAATTTCATATATAAAATATTAACAATATTTACGAAATATAATTATATATATTGCACAGTGCAGGGGTCATAGGGGGTTTGAGGGGGTTGGGTAGCCCCACTCTACGGGGTCAGGGGCAGCACCCTGGGAATTTTTTTTTGACCCTATATTAGGTTGGGCGGACCTACCTATGGTTTTGTGCATGATTTTTGCACATGGTTTTGGATGTGATGGTTTTCGGTCCATGGTTTTGGATGCGATGGTTTTCGGTCCATGGTATCGGATGCTTCTGCATGTATAAATATGTATTGTAACATTGAAAGGAATATAATGAAAAATAAATCTGGTAGTCATGGTTTTGGGATCCAGGGGAAAATCTCTGTGTATATGTGTTCTATGTGTTATGCTCTCGCATTGTTTATTTTCTGTGTTTTAGAATTCATATGCAGGTAATTTCTGTATGGGGATAAACCTACATTTGGTATCAGAGTTGTTTTGGCTTTAAGGGGATGCCTTTATTGCTAAGGGGTTTCGGTCGGGCCTGTGGTAGACCCTGTTCAGTGGGAGATCTGTGGGATCGATTTTGGTGGTCAAAGAAGATGGCGAGCAGTGGAAAGATAGAGATCGAGAAATTTAATGGTCAGAGTTTTGAGTTTTTGAAACTCAAGATGGAGGATCTGTTGGTGGATAAAGATCAGTGGATCGCGGTAGATCCAGGTACTAAACCAGTGGGAGTGTCTAATGAAGAATGGAAGAAGTTGGATCGGAAGGCAAAGAGCACAATACAATTGTGTGTCTCAGATTCGGTACTGTTGAATGTATCATGGGAAGCTACAGTGAAGGCCTTGTGGGACAAGTTAGGGACTTTGTACCAATCTAAGTCTCTGGTGAATAAGCTGTTCCTATGGAAAAAGTTGTATAACCTGAGGATGAAATATGGAGACTCAGTGACAAAGCATCTGAATGCATTTAATACTGTGATAAGTCACTAATCATCTGTTGATATCAAAATTTCAGATGAAGATAAGTGCATTAGTTTTTTGTATTCTCTACTAGATTCATGGGATAGTCTGGTTATTGAAATAGGTAGCAATGCAACTGCCTTGAAGTTTGTCGAAATAGTCTCATCCTTGCTAATGGAAGAGATGAGACGGAAAAATATGAAGAGCCAGAATGGTGATGCCTTGTCTGCACGAGGATTGTCCAAGAAAAAAAATAAAAATAAGTCACCCAGTGGGAGATCTAAATCTAGAGGGAGATCTAAATATCTAGGACAACCTATAAAGATGGTGTGCTGGAAATGCGAAAAGGAAGGGCACTACAAAAGGGACTATAATTATAAAGCCCCTGACAAAGGAAAGGGATCTGATGATGCTCCTTCTGCAGAGGCGAAAACCACCTCAGATGAAGGTGGGGATGTGTACTTGGCTTCTTCAAGTACACATGTAGATCATGAGGCATGGTTGATTGACTCAGGTGCATCCTTACACTTCACTCCCCATAGAGAGTGGTTCTAAAAGTATGAAAAATACGATGGTGGTGATATCTTCTTAGGGGATGATAGGAAGGCTAGAATCATTGGTCAGGGAAAAGTAAAGTTGAAGTTGCAAGGTGGAAGGGTTAGAACACTTCCAGGTGTTCTACATATTCCCGCATTAGCTAGAAATATGATTTCTATAAGCAAGCTGGATGATGCAGGTGTAAAAACAGTGTTTCAAAAGGATACCTGCAAGATGGTTCGGGGAGCACTGGTATTGATGCGGGTAGTTTGGATTGGAACTCTGTACAAGCTGCAAGGTAGCATTGTTGTTGATGGGTGCAACATTTTTGTGGTTCTTGAAAGTGGAGCAGAAAATCTAGTGGTCTCTGGAGAGAATACCATGTTGTGGTATCAAAGTCTTGAACATATTGGAGAGAAGGGCCTTTGAATACTTCATGGTAAAGGTATGGTAGAAGGTATGAGTAATAGCTCTCTAGATTTTGATTTCTGTGAAAATTGTGTCTATGGGAAGAAGAATTGGGTGACTTTCCCCTCTAGTGGTACGAGGGCGAAACATATATTATATCTTATACACAGTGATGTGCTTGGACCTGTGAATACATGGATATATTTGCTTAAAAATAAATTTGAAGTCTTTGATAGGTTTAAATAATTTAAGGCTCTAGTGGAAAACCAAACAGAGAAGAAGATAAAGGTTTTGATGACAAATAATGGTGGAGAGTTTTTCAGTAAGGAATTTGAAGAATTTTGTAAGTGTGGTATAGCAGGACAGAAGACTACTCCATATATACCTCAGCAAAATGGAGTTGCAAAAAGAATGAACAAGACGTTGATGGAAAGGGCAAGAAGCATGCTCAATGGTGTCAGGTTAGGACACGAATTTTGGGCAGAGCTGGTGGAGACAACATGTTACTTGGTCAACAGATCACCTTCATCAACGTTGGATGATAAGACTCCACAAGAGGTATGGACTAGTAAGAAACTCTCTCTTTCACATCTGAGGGTATTTGGATGTGATGCATATGTACATGTTCCAAAGGAGAAACAAACCAAGTTGGACAGTAAATCTAAAAAGTGCATCTTTATTGGGTATAAGGATGGTTTAAAGGGTTATAAGCTTCGGAACCCAGTAACAAGGAAGGTTGTGTACAGTCAAGACGTGGTGTTCAGAGAGATGAAATATGTTATTAAACATGAAGTCTAACCAAAGGAACCTGAGAAGATAGAGTTTGAGCTAAAGGAGGAAGAATTGGACTCTACAACAGAGGAGGAATCAGAAGTTGAAGAGCCACAAACTCCGGGTGTGAGAAGATCAGTTCGAGAAAGAAGGTAGTCAGAAAGGTATAGTCCATATGCTTTCTGTTCAATTTTTTTTTTATCTATTACTGATGATGATCCCAGAACTCTAAAGGAAGCAATAGATTCAGAGGATGGAAAACTTTGGAAAGAGGCCATGATTGATGAAATGGCATCTTTGCACAAAAATGAGGCTTGGGATCTGGTGGAGTTGCCGGCTCGAAGGAAACCCACTGGCAACAAATGGGTGTTCAAGAAGAAGACAAATTCAGAAGGAAAGGTGGAGAAATACAAAGATCGGTTGGTAGCAAAAGTTATTCCCAGGTGCCGGGAATTGATTTTGGTGATATTTTTTCTCTTGTTGCCAAGGTAGCCTCTATTAGATTACTTTTATCTGTTGTTGCTGCTTTTGATTTTGAGGTAGAATAGATGGATGTGAAGACAACATTTCTTCATGGGGATCTAGAAGAGGAGATCTACATGAAGCAACTTGAAGGCTCTGTGGTGAAGGGTAAGAAAGAACTGGTATGCAAGTTAAAGAAGTCTCTATATGGGTTAAAACATTCACCAAGGATGTGGTATCAAAAATTTGATACATTTATATGGGACTTGGCTTCACTAGAAGCAAAGAAGATCACTGTGTGTATTTTAAATTAATTGGTGACCGTGTTATTTATCTGGTTATGTGGATGATATGTTGTTGGTTGGAAATGACAAAGAAATTATCCAGGATTTGAAGACCCAATTGTCCTCCAAATTAGACATGAAAGATATTGGTGCTGCAAACTATATTTTGGGCATGGAAATTAAAAGAGTTCGGCCAAAGAGGAATCTCAGGTTAAACCAGAGGAAGTATGTAGAGACAATATTGCAAAGGTTTAATATGCAGGATAGTAAACCGGTGAAGGTTCCTATTCATGTAGGTGTAAAGTTATCTATTGAACAGTGTCCCAAGACAAAAGAAGAGGAAGAGGATATGTCTAGTCTTCCATATGCAAGTCCAATCGGTAGCCTGATGTATCTGATGGTCTATAATAGACCAGACATTACACATGCAATGGGAGTATTGAGCAGGTTTATGTCAAAACCAAGGAAGGAGCATTGGATAGTAGTGAAGCAGGTTTCTAGGTATTTGCGTGGCACTAGTGATTATGGTTTGTGCTACCAAGGAAGATCAGAATTAGATAGAGTTTTGGATATCCGTGGCTTTGTTGATGTGGACTGGGCTAGAGATCTGGATCAAAGAAGGTCTACAAGTGGGTATGTGTTTAACCTATTTGGAGGTGAAGTCAGTTGGATGAGTAAGAAACAATCTATAGTGGCACTATCAACTATAGAGGCAAAATACATGACAGCCACTCATGCAAGAAAGGAAGCAGTTTGGTTGTAGAGATTGTGTTCAAGTATGGGGTTAGTACATGGAGCTATAAGGATAGATTGTGATAGCCAAAGTGCAATTTTATTGGCAAAGAACCCCGCTCACCATTCAAAGACAAAGCACATTGATATTTAGTATCACTTTGTGAGGGACATGATAGAAGAAAAAAAGATGTTGTTGGTAAAGGTGGACACTTTGAAGAATACTGCAGATGCATTGACAAAATTTTTGAGCTCTGAGAAGTTCTCTTGGTGTAGAGAAACAATAGGCATTGTAGGGTTGGATAAATGATTAATCTATCTTGTGGCTCCATGTGGAAAGAAAACAACAAGTGGGAGAATGTTGGGTTGTGTTATTCCTTCGACGACTAGCCGATGTAGTGAACTAGAAGGTTAGAGGGGGGGCAGAGACCCCCCTTCGTTGTGTCGATTGCACAGCGAGGGGGTCATAGGGGGGTGGCAACGGGGCAACCCCCCTTGTCTAGGGGGTTTGAGGGGGATGGGTAGCCCCCCTCTATAGGGTCTAGGGCAGTGCCCCGGGAAATTTTTTTTGGACCCTATATTAGGTTGGGCAGACCTACCTATGGTTTTGTGCATGATTTTCGCATATGGTTTTGGACACGATGGTTTTCGGTCCATGGTTTTGGACACGATGGTTTTCGTTCCATGGTATTGGATGCTTCGACATGTATAAATATGTATTTAACATTGAAAGGAATATAATGAAAAATCAATCTGGTAGTCCTAGTTTTGGGATCCAGGTAAAAATCTCTATGTATATGTGTTTTATTTGTTATTCTTTTGCATTGTTTATTTTATGTGTTTTAGAATTCATATGTAAGTAATTTTTGTACGGGGTTAAAACCTAGAATATGATCCAAAAGATGTATTGGATATTCAGGTATTTCAACTATTTCATGTTGCCTCTAGAAAAAATTCTATGAGGTGGAAGAGAATGAGGAAAGATATTATCATGCTATGAAAAAGGAAAGAAAATGATTTTTTCTAGAATATTTGTATAAGTTTAGTTATGGATAAACTACAACCAGCTTGCCTAAGCAAACATGAGGACTGATTGGACTCAATGCAACAACCAGTTCATCAGTTGGTTGCTGAAAATGTCCAAATGAGAGAATAGGTAGATTAGTAATAACATCATAATAAGAAACAAAAGACATATGAGCTATCCTTTATATTTTAGTAGGAAATTTTCACGTTTGAAGAGGTAAAGAATAAATTATGAGAACCAATGGATAGGCTAGATACTCTTAACATTTTCCTCAATTACTAGTTGACAAGTTTGACAACCACCTAGAATGGATTTCAGAATCAAAATGTACTTAATAAGGACTTGTTGGAGAAGAAGAATTTCACATTTGATCCTTGGGAAGTATCATCCATTGTACTTGGTTTCAGTTTGATTTCCTTCTACATTGGGTACTTATTGGTTTGGTCAATGACTATTCTATGTTTTGTTTTGATAAGATAACTACGCAATGCCTTATAGGCTTATAATTAAAAATCCTCAAATGTGGATATATGTAATTTCTACTCATAACCTCAAATTTTCTCATCAATTTCCCCCTTTAAATATGTTATATTTCTTGCATTATTGCATTCAGTATAGATACTAGCCCAATACATGCACCCATCATTGTAATGATCACACACATCTCATAGTACTTACACAAAGTAGGCATGGGAGCTCAGCCAAAATTTAAATGGTCCTCTCGTACCAAATTTGTTGAGGTCCAGTTGGGACCTCATACTAGAAAGAGTCACAAACTATTGTTGGGAAATTTTTCACTATCAACGGGTATGTTTAGTATGGAATCTAGGTCCATATTAAGGTTGAGACTAAAATATGTGGTCATTTAAGGCCCAAAGATGGATCCTAAAGCCATTCTCTAGAATTTTTCAAGGTGGGAGAAGTAGTAAAAAGGACACATAAACTTGACTACTCCAAATATTTCACTCTAAGATATGGCTACAAAATAATATATTGATCCAGCCACAATTATTTACAGTTTACAAACCTTCCTTGGATCGCATCTAACAACATGTGAACAAATTTCTTTACCTAGAAAAACTAAGTAAAAGGCCCACTCACATTGCTTAGAAGAACCTAATATTTCATCATCAAAAGCCTCCACCTCCTCAAGTTAAAAAATAATATTAGGGGAAGGAAAAGGTACTTTGAATCCTAACACACCAATAGGATTGGCATTGAGGGAGAAGCTCATAAATATCTAATTGCGGAAAGGAGAAACCACTCCACATTACTCTCTAACTTCCCTCAATGTTGAGATGTGCTTGTATGAGTTGGAGAAAATATTCCCTGTCTAGAACTAGTGATCCTAGCCCTGCTAGGCCTTCTAAAATCCTGGCACAACTATTGCGACTATGTAAATGGAAGAGACAAATTACCGAATTGGTAGAGACTTCGGTCCGATTTGGTGCAGGAAGAGATTCAATAGAACACTAGAGATGGAGTAACATCCAAATCAGAGGAGGAATAAAAAATTTCCTTGGTTGGAAAGGGAAATAAGAGCAAGGGAAAGAAGGCCTAAAGTAAACCAGAGACTAGCCAAAACAATGGAAAGAAGAAGGACTTGAGCAAGATAAAATGTTCTCCCTACCATGAATTCGGGCACTATGAAACAAAGTTTTCACACAAGAAGTCTAACAAGAATCCTTCAAGAGTAGCAGGAGGTGAAGCACTTGCCTCACAATACGAATTAAACTTCACCCTGCTTGCATGTATGGACAACACTGTAATGGGGAGTGTGTGGTATCTATATTCGGGTGCCTTGTTCCATATGACATGATGTAAAGAATTCCTCAGTAGCCTAGAGGAGAAGGATTTTCAAATGCACATAGAACTTGCTGACGATGGGTGGTACAGTACCAAAGGAATTGGTACCGTAACCTTTAAGAGGGAGTCAGGCTCCCATATGAAAGATGTCATGTATGGACTTGGGATGAAGAATAACTTGATATCTATAGTTTTATTGGAGGATCATGGCTATGTTGTTGTTTTCAATAAGGGGAAGCCTTTCTGAAACATGTCGCTATCAGGTAAGTGAAATAGATTGGATTTTGTGTGAAGAACCTATACAAACTTGAGGTGGAAGCTTGCACTGCACTAAGTAGCAAGGTAGGAGAAGTGCAAAGTTGGGATGTTGGAGAACTCTGGCACATACACATGGGAGACTTACACCATGGGGCCTTTAAAATTATGTAGCAAATTACCATCGGTCTCTAAACAAAGCACCTTGACCAACATGGTGTCTATAAGGGATGCACATTGGGGAAATATGTCAAATCCACCTTCAAGGGCTGAGATAATAGAGATGGAGTAATCTTGGAGTGAGTCCAATCTAATGTATGTGGACCATTTTCTACAACCTCTACAAAAAAACACAAGTATTATGTTATTTTTCTTGATGAATTTTCAATAAAATGTTGGATCTTCTTCATGCATAAGAAGGATGAAGTTTTCTCAAAATTTGTTGAATTCAAAGCATTGGTTTAAAAGGATATTGGTCAGAAATTGAAAGCCCTGAGAAGTGATAATGGAGGAGAATATGTATCTAACACCTTTAAGGAGTTTTGTGCCAAAGAGGGTATTAGAAGAGAATTGATAACACCCCATAACCCACAATAAAATGGGGTGGTTGAAAGGAAGAACAAAATAATAATGGGAGTAACAAGAGCCATGTTGCGTGATCAAGGGTTTCCATTACACCTATGAGAATACGCATGAAACAATGCAATTTATTTGTAGAATGAGAGTCCTCATAGAATACTTGGCATGATCACACCCGAAGCTTTCTATGGGAGGAAGGCAACTGTATCTCATTTCATATTTTTTGGAGCTATTGTGTATTGTCATGTCTTCAAGGATAGCATGAAAAAACATGAGCCTGCAACTAAGATGGGAGTATTTGTATGGTACATAGAGACACCACATAATTATAGGGTGTATTTTTCATCACCCAAGGTGACAGTAATTAGGAAAGATGTCAAATTTGATGAGGAAAAGGATACGAGATGCTCTCTAGAGTGAGAGTTGAGTATCCTACCATAGGAGGAGCTTATAGTTCCTAAGGAGGAGCCTCATGTAGATCTTTAGGAGGTTTTGGAGAAACCACATGAAGAGGAGTAAACAAGAGGCCAATTGGAGGAATCCACTATACTAGAATCTTCCATAGAGGGTAGGAAGAGAAATAGAGAAGATGATAGATTAGTACAATATGCACGGGAGCATGTGGGAGCTCTTTCATCTTAATGTAGGAAGAGGAGGTCACTAGACATGTACATTGGGTGTATGGCTCTCATTATAGAGCTTATTGAGTCAGAGCCTTCTTCATTTGAGGAAGCAGTTTCTCAACCAGTGTGGGTTGATGCCATAGTAAAGGAGTATGAGTCCATCATAAATAACAGTGTATGGGAGGTGGTGTTAAGGTGAGAGAACAAGTTAACTTAGTTGGTTATAGGTGGATCTAGAAATTGAATCATGAAGCTGATGGGAGCATCAAGAAGTACAAGGCTAGAGTTGTGGCCAAAGGCTTCTCTCAGGTATAGAGAGTGGACTATGATGAAACATTTGCACCAGTGGAAAGATATTACTCGATCATAACCATTCTAGCATTAGGTACACAGATGGGGTGGAAGATCCACCAAATGGATGTGAATACCACCTTTATTGATGGTGTTATTGAGGAAGAAATATACATAGAGAAGCTAGATGGATTTGAGACATATGATTGGGAGATGTGTGTGTTGGGTTGTGTTATATTCTTTCCATGACTAGCCCACGTAGTTCAT